>NW_026484770.1:0-35627 GCF_026875155.1 Cherax quadricarinatus | reverse complement strand
GAAGGAACACAAAAACTACATTTGCTAAGTTAACAGTGAAGTTGTAGGGGCGCCATTCTCTCAAACAATGCTCTGAGACGCGTCAAGTGCTGTTCCCACTCGTCACTGTACACCACTAAGTCGTCAAGGTAGGCTTCTACTCCTTCTAAGTTGTGGGTCAACTCGTTCATTATAACGTGGAATGAAGAAGCCGCGTTACATAGGCCGAAGGGGGTGACGAGGTAGTTAAACAATCCATCTTGAACAGTAAAAGCAGATATTTCTTGAGCACGTTCAGTAAGCGGGACTTGATAATAGCCTCGTAAGAGATCTAAACGGCTGACAAACTGGGCTCCTGACCACGTCAATAAGGTCGTCAATGCGAGGTAGAGGATAACCATCAGGCAAGGTGACAGAGTTCACTTTCCTGTAATCAGTGCACATCCTGAAACTACCGTCAGGTTTAGGCACTAAAATACAGGGAGATGCCCATGGACTTTTACTGCGTTCAATAAGTCCGTGAGATAACAGAAAATCAACCTCTTCTCTCAATGCTTTATGCTTCGTTGGACTCATTCTATATGGTGATTGCTTAATGGGTGATGCTCCCTGTACATCAACGTCATGTACACCCAGAGTACAACGTTTAGGAACATCACCGAACAATTCAGGGAAATGCAAAATCATGTTTTAATATCAGCAGCTTTATCACTCCCAAGGTTACTAAGAAAATCGTCTAGTGATTGTAGAGTCACTGAATTTTTAAACGAACCTCTATACCTCTAAGATGTCAGGTAGACTGACGTTTTCTTCCTCTGTCCTAGGAAGAATAGAAGTAGTAGGTAGAGGACTAGCGTAGTATGCCTTGAGCTGGTTAACATGGTACACATGATTAGATTTCTTTTTCCCAGGCGTACGTACCAAATAATTTACGTCGCTAAGCTTTTTTCACTACTTCCAGGGGACCATCATACCTGGCTTGTAGAGCATGACCTGGTACTAATTTCCGAGCCATCACCTTATCTCCTGCTTTAAAAGAACGAGAGACAGCACGCTTGTCATAATGTTGCTTCATTCTAGCTTGGGCTGAAACTAGGTTTTTCGAAGCTAGCTCTCTAGCGGCTGTCAAATGTTGCTGCATTAATGAAGGTGAAGTACTCAATGATGGATTTGATTTTCCTGTCCACACGTCTTTCAACACTGCAAGAGGACCACGCACTTGGTGTCCGAATATTAATTCAAACGGACTAAATCCGAGACTTTCTTGCTCACTTTCTCTCATAGCGAACAGAAGAAAAGGTATACCCTCATCCCAGTCTCTAGAAAAATGTTCACAATAAGCTCTCATCATAGACTTCAATGTCTGATGAAATCTCTCTAGAGCCCCTTGTGACTGTGGATGATAACTGGTTGAAAGTACAGACTTTATTCCTAGTGGGATAATGCTTCTGAAAGATCTTAGAAGTGAAGTTAGATCCCTGATCTGATTGTATCTCTCGTGCAATCCAACCTGGGAGAAAAATTTCATCAGCGCTCTCACAATAGCACGAGCATTAATTTTCTCATGGAATAGCTTCGGGATAGCGTGTTGCAGCGTCCATAATAGTAAATAAGTATTGGTTTCCTAGTTTGGTTCTAGGCAAAGGACCAACACAATCAATAATAAGACGTGAGAATGGTTCACCATGCACGGTGATAGGAATGAGAGGCGCAGGTGGAGGTGTGTGCGCTGGCTTGCCTGTCACTTGACACACGTGGCAACGTCGCACATGATCAGCTACTGTTTCCTTCATCTTTGGCCAAGTAAAATGTTTTGCCAGTTTACCGAGTGTCTTCTTGACACCCAAATGTCCTCCTATGGGACTATTGTGAGCAAAATCAATGGCTTGTTCACGAAATGTAACTGGTAACACAACTAGATTCTTGACGTGGTAGAAACACTATCAGCTGACAACTTACATGTGTTTTTCTCCATCAAACCTCGCAAACTGTTCCTGAGAGATAGGACCAGTGGGTAATGGAGGAGTAGGGAAATTAACATGGTCTGGACGGTCCTTAGGTCGGACACTTGGTCCAGCCGTCTCTAGAGTGTCTAGATCTGGTCTAGGATACGTAAATACAGGTGTAGCATATACAGTACTAGCGTGAGGCTTAGTCATACCAGCTATACTCTGTACTATAGTGTCAGTGAGGGAAGGCGTGAGCGAGAACTGAGCTACACTAGGCTCAGACACTAGGGCTCACTTCTGCTCTAGTTGCTCTTTCTTCAACTTCAAATAGAGCCATACTTCCTAATTGTGACACTAGACTTTCTGAATCTGAATCATAATCAGACATCTCTGTATGAGCAGGAAACAATATATCTTTAATTAATGCTCTGACAGTTTCAGCTTGTAATTCCTGTTATACGTCACACCGAGATATTTGGCTACTTGCCAACACGTCTGAAGTTTTAATGTGCTTAACTCAGACAAAGTCAGAGTATCAATTAACTGTTTCACTTTGGCATACATCACGAAAATAATTGTACTACGAGAGAGTGATTATGTGAAACTATAATCCTGATAGGAATTTTAGTTTTGGTTGTCTTAGAGCTAGAACTCATGAACAGTATTTCCATCTCCTTGGATCAAGAGACTCAGTCAGGTACATACATCCACCTGGTATGTTGTACAAGACTAAACTCAAAGTCTTCAGATTAGGAAAGTACTCAAAGTGTTTGACCATAGAAGTACTAGTATGTCAAACTGGACAACTTCTCCAACACCTTGGATCAAGAGCATCCCAGACAGGCCCCCATTTGTTACAAAAAATGCGATTCTAAAAGCTTAGAGATCTCCAGGGAATACTAGAAAGGACTGCCCTTCTAGCATCCAGCCTGTTACTGGGTTTTCGTAACAAGTAGTCAGTATCCTTGTCCAATTATCCATTATAAATCAATATGGTTCAATAGTGCTTTAGGATTACAACTGGTAGGCTACTAACTAGAGAAATTAAAATTTAATAAATTTATTAAGTCTAGAGGTATATTATCAAAGTAAATTAAATCACAGCAATCAAAATAAAATCAATCTCTCGAGTTCAATATTATTGTGCTGAAAGCACATATCACATTTATAATTCTTAAGTACCGTCAGGTACATTAACATTTAATAAGATATTACAAATATGTACAAGTGTGTGTATGCGTGTAAGTGCTCTTAAGTAGTTAGCTATGTCTCAAGACTCGAATAAGACTTAAACAAGTGACTGACAAAGTCCTCAAATAAAATAACTTCTTGACAGACTGGCCACCCGAACAGTCTGCTTGAAAACAAAGAATGCTAAGCCCAATAGCAATGAATATCAGCGACTGGCGACACAGAATCAGGAACTGGGAAATATTAACGGACATAAGTAGGGACATCTGCAGATCCTCACAAAGTTCAAAACTCCCATAATATGAATCTATTCGTTCCGCATAGGAAACTCGACTTGTGACATGCACAGAAACACAGTACAAAAATGGTCAGAAAAGCTATTAGTCGAGGAACCTGTGATGTTCAGAGTGTCAATGTGAACACAACCTCTCAGTACATCGTCTGAAAATCACAAAGTCTTTACAATGTTCTGTGAACAAAGTTCTACTGAATACAAGGAATTAATGAGACAGAAATCTGTCCAACACCAAGCGAGTCACCAGCAGACTGTCAGACAGACAATATGTCCAACCAGCAAGCGAGTCTCCAGCTGACTGACTACTTCACGAGAGGTTCATGACACCCCCCCTCGATCACGTGATAGCTACGTGGACAACTGAGCTCAGAATGCCGGAGAATAACGAGCGACAAGCGATAATTACAGTAGTTTAAATTTGACAATCAAGCCTATCTGAGCACTCATTTTTATTATACATCTAACAACATAAATAAATAACAATATAACAGTCAAATAATATATAAAGTCAAACATTTGCGATTTAGCTATTATCGCAAATATAAGCAATATAAAATTAAATGATTGGTAATATACAATACAGATATACATAATGAATCACATGTAACCCATTCAGGGGTAGCAACAACCAACATGAACAAGACATGAACAGACCAACATGAACAAGACCAACATGAACAAGGACCACATGAACAAGACCAAACATGTAACAAGACCAACACCTGAACAAGACAACATGAACAAGACCAACATGAACAAGACCAAACTATGAACCAAGACCCACATGAACAAGACCAAATATGACAAGACCAACATGAACAAGACCAACATGAACAAGGACCAACATGAAACAAGACCAAACATGAACAAGACCAACATGAACAAGACCAAACATGAACAAGGACAAACTTGAACACGAACTTGAACAAGACAACATGAACAAGACCAACATGACAAGATTCAACATGAACAAGTCCCAACATGAACAAGATCAACATGAACAAGGACCAACATGAACAAGTTCAACATGAAACAAGACCAACATGAACAAAGGACCAACATGAAAACAAGACCAACAATGAAACACGATCACATGAAGATAAAGGAAACCAACATGAACAAAGACCAACTATGAACAAGACCAACATGAACAAGATCAACATGAACAAGACCAACATGGAACAAGACCAACATGAAACAAGACCAACATGAACAAGACCAACATGAACAAGACCCAATAAGCATAACAACCATTAAAACAAAAAAACTATCATGACTGAAAACCCTAATTAAACTGAATGATGGGGATTATAAGAGAAAAACAATAAGAGCGAGAAAACACATACAGAGAAAAAGATGAGGCCTCACTATAAGTTGGATTGTGAGAGAAGGGAGACAGAGTTGTTATACAGGGTCCTGGACCACTGACGCTGACGCTGACGCTGACGCGTACGCCAAGCTGCCATTATTTGATTTCTTTCGGATTTTAAATTCAGATGTTATCCACCCTGATGATAACCCAAAAGAAAGTCAGTGCGTCATCGAGGGACTGTAACACGTGAACCATATTCTGGATTTATGACATCTCCAAGCTGAGTATTAAGCCCCCCCCACGTTACGCGGTAAGGAACTGGCATGTTACATCGCGGCCTCTTCAGCTTGTGACAGGAATTACATGTAACTAAGAAATGCAGTATCCTTGAAATAAGTTTGGTAGCAAGTAGATTGGTCATTAATGTCTTCATTAACAGCGGATAGGACCGTTAAGTCAGTCTTGTCCACACTGAAGTGATACACAAATAACCCGCACATAGAAGAGAGAGCTTTATGACGACGTTTCGTGCGACCCTGTGGACCATTTTACAAAGTCACACTGTCACGGGTTATTTGTGTAACGTTCCAGTCACGGTATTGTTGACCTTTTTTGTTATCAACACTGAAGGAACAAGATCTCTTAATGTAGATTACTTGGACAAACCTGTTTGTCGTTCGAAGAAATTGGTGTTGTGTATCAGTTGGTGTGACTGTGGTTTCTCAGTCGTAACCTCGTGGACTCCATACCCGTTTCAAGCTGTGTATGGAGTCTTCTTTTACCAGTCTCTTCATCCATGTCTTTCTAGTTTCTGGAAACAAATATTTCCTGACTCACCATTGTTAATACAGAGCTTTTTAGTTTCATTTGTTTTTCTGTGTTGATGTATATCACCAGTCGATCGTTCTGTTTCATTCTTCTTGTCCTATTACTACTGGATAAATTTAAATTTGCATTCTTTAGTCTCCAAGTTAATATTGTTTTCTCTTAATCTTATTGCAAACTTTTGCATCATGAAGGAGGAGGAGGAGGAGGAGGGCAGAGGGGGAGGAGGAGGAGGCGGAGGGGGAGGAGGAGGAGGAGGACGGAGGGAGGAGGAGGGAGGAGGAAGGAAGGAGGAGGCGGGAGGAGGCATGTGAGGGCTGGAGGCGGAGGGGAGAGGAGGAGGAGGTGGAGGCAGAGGAGGAGGAGGCGGAGGGGAGGAGGCGGAGGGGGGGCATGGGAGGAGGAGAGGAGGAGGAGGTGGGAGGGGAAGGAAGGAGGAGGAGGAGGCGCGGGGGAGGGGGAGGAGGAGGAGGAGGCAGAGGGAGGGTGAGGGGAAAGTAATCAGGTTCGTGCAAGAAAGGTGAGGATATATTCATTTTTGTTGCATCTGAGCCGTCTCAGATAGGCTATCAAACTCAAGGCTGTGTGTCCCCATTGAGGTGTCTTGGTCTTCCTTTCTATAAGTAATATATGCAGGCTGTACAACCCAGTCTACAACTGACTCTTTTGGTCCCTCCTGGTTCTTCCTCAAATTTTTGTAACCTGTATTTCTGTGTGAACTGTTCAACTTGTTACGTTTTATGACTAACCTTTAGCTTATTTCAAGTAATATCGTAGTTTGTACCAGTCTTTTCAACTTTTATTCTTCCTCCTAATTGCACAACCTCGGGGGTATATCCATCACTATATACCAGAATATTACGTCCCAATACTGATCCCAGCAGAACAAAAAACTTATTACGCTTTTCCACCTTTATACTATTCTTAGTTATAAATCTTTGTCTTTTTAACGTTTCGCATATTTTAATTTAAATGAAATGACTTTCTACGGTGGATGGCAAACATACTGCAATTCCAGGAAACAGCTGTTTAAAAATTGACCACTGTCTGGAAAATCTCTCCAGCTCCTGCCACCCTCAACCTCTTGCTCCTGGGGGATTTCAACTTAAGGACCGAAATGGAGGAATATAGACACATAATATTGTAGCAGTAATGTAACACAGGAGGCAGCTCTGATGAAAACTCACATCTCACAACGGCTTTTAAATCTCTGTGCACAAAATTCAATTTAAACCAGCAAATAATAGAGCTCCTACTATGAACTGGAGAATACACTAGACCTCAGCTTCACTAACAATGATGATCCTGATAAGAAATGTCACCATATAAAAAAATATACTCAGATTCACAACATAATTGAGGTTCAGGCATGTATGCGTGGAGCCCCCAGACCGAGACAAAATGAGATAGTCAGCGGGCGCATTCACCAAATTCAACTTTCAATAACAAAGAAACATAAAGTGGGACCGTAGTAAACCAAGTCCTAACGATTAAGCTGGGAAAGATATACTTGCAAACAGACCCCAGCTTATGCTTAGAAACAGATAAACTGTGGCACTCTGTTCGATGTATGCAAAGGGGCAATTCCTCCTAAGAAAAAGGAGGATAGATGTAAACATAGAAAGAGTCAGGCGCTCCTTTACGGCGACTGAAAAAGAATACAGAGAGCTAAAAGAAGTCAATCTATCTGAAATGCGATAGGGAGACACTGGTCAGAGAAATAGCAATAAGCATCGAACTTAAGCTAAAAGAATCGCTTTAGATGTCTGGAATCGCGGGAAGACTAAAAGCCATAAATGGAAATAGAAAGACACCAATGTATTTCTTCTTATGCCAAATCAAAATCGTGAACAACGTCCAGTATTGGCCCCTACTTAAAACAAGATGGAGTCCTACACAGATGACAGCAAGGAAATGAGTGAGCTACTCAAGGTCCAGTAGGACTCAGTTTTTAGCAAGCCGCTATACCAGGATGAGAGAGTCGATGATCAAAATGATTTATTATGAGAGAGCCACAAAATTTGATTAACACAGCCTATCGATGTTATCCTGACGCCAAATGACTTCGAAAGGCGATAATGGACATGCCCATGCACTCTGCCCCACGGACTGAGCTCATGGAACTCTCGTGTTCATCAAGAAACTGCAGAAGCCCCTATCACGAGCCTTTTTCCATCTATGGAGAGGAGCATGCGACACGGGGGGTCGTCTAACCACAGTCTACTAAAAACACAGACATAGCCACTCCACAAAGGGGGCAGCAAAGCAACAGCAATGAAACTACAGGACCAATAGCATAACATCCCAGATCATAAAATCTTGAAAGGGTTTCCTAAGAGCAAGATCACCACCCATCTAGAAACCCATCAGTTTACAACAACCAGGGCAAACATGGGTTTAGAACAGGTCGCTCCTGTCTGTCTCAACTATTGGATCACTACGACAAGGTCCTAAATGCACTAGAAGTTAGTTAGTTAGTTTAATATGTTTATTATGCACCCCATACCCATCCTGTGGGCGGTAGTCAAAAGATTACCGATGGTACTAATTGGTCCGGGATGGACTCCAAAGTTTTGATAGCTGAGAAAGTTACAGAGGTAATGAACTCACAATTTACAAAGGTAATGAACTCACAATTTACAAAGGTAATGAACTCCAGGTAAGTCTGGTCACAATCATGACAAGTTACAAAGGTATTTACAGATTACAGAGGTACGTAATGGGTCCAGGGACTGGGCCCCCAAAGTTTTGATAGCTGAACTAGGTACAAAGGTAATGAGCTCACAAGTTACAAAGGTAATTAATTCTGTAGAAATGGTTACTTACATTTAATACCTTTGGCTACAATCATGAACAAATTATAGAGTAATGAGCAATTCACACTTCCACACCCGGTCACAATTGTAATGAAGTTATTGGTGCAAATATTGATTGTTGAGTAACACACACCACACACACACACACACACAACACACAGACACACACACACACACACACACTCACACACAACACACAAACCACACACACACACACACACACACACACCACACACTTTAGTTTAATATCTTTATGCACCCATACCCAACCTGTGGGCGGTCAGTCAAAAGGATTACAAAGGTAACATAATGGGTCCATGACTGGACCCCAAAGTTATGATAGCTGAACTAGTTACAAAAGGTAATGAACTCCAGGTAGATCTGGTCACGAATCATGGCAAGTTACAGTAGAATGAATCAGCTTCACTCCTATACATGGTTACAGGTCATGAACAAATTACAAAGTACTGAACCACTGATACGTCCACACTCGGTTCACAATTGTAATGAGTTATAAATACAAAATATTAAGTGATCATACAACACACACGAGTGCGCGCGCGCACATACACACACGAGGGCGCACGCCACGGACATGTGCACACGAGGCGTTACAAAATATATGCATACACACAAGGTCGCACACCCCACACACACACACCCACACACCTCACACCAAACCACTCACACCACACCCTCACACAAACCCACACACACACCCTCACCCACAACCACCCACACACACACACCCACACACTACACTCACACACACACCCCACACACGCACACACAACCCACACACGCACACACACACCCACTCAGCACACACACCACCACACGCACACACACTCACCACCCTCACACACACCGCACACACACCCTCACACACACCCCACACTCGCACGCACACCCACACACACCACACACAACACACACACACACACACACACACACACACACACACACACACACACAAAGAATGCAGATGTAATATATACAGACTTAGCACAAGACTTCGACAAGTGTGACCAGGCGTACGTAATAGCGCACAAAATGCGTGCTAAAGGAAATAAAGGGAAAGTCGGTCGATGGATCTTTAATTTCCTCACTAACAGAAATGAGAGTAGTCGTCAACAGAGTAAAGTCCGAAGGCAGCTACGGTGAAAAAAGCTCTGTTCCACAAGGGCACAGTTACTCGCTCCATCTTGTTCCTCATCCTCATATCCGACTAGACAAGGATGTCAGCCACAGCACTGTGTCTTCTTTGCAGATGTCACCCGAATCTGCATGACAGTGTATTCCATTTTGCAGGAACTGCAAGGCTCCAGGCGGACATTTCAACCAAATCTTTCAGTGGGCTGCAGAAACTATAGTGAAGTTCAACGATGAGAAAATTTTCAATTACGCAGATATGGTAAACATGAGGAATTAAATCATCATCAGAGTTACAAAAAAAATTCTGGCCACAAAAAACTGAGCGAAACACCAACGTCAAGGTCTGGGATGTTGATATGTCGCGATGGATCTCACCTTTCAAGGACCATAAACATGTATCAATCGCATCTGCTAGACAAAAATGACAGGATGGATAATGAGAACCTTCAAACTAGGGTGGCCAAGCCCATTGATGACACTCTTCAGGTCATTGTTCTATCTAGACTGCGGAATATTGACTGGCACACTAACAGCACCTTTAAGGGCAGGTGCACAATTGCCGACTGGAAAATGTACAGAGAACTTTCATGGCGGCCTAAAGGAGATTAAAACACCTCAATTAATGGGAGCGCTTGAGGTTCCTAAACCTGTATTCCCTGGAAAACGCAGGAGGGAGAGATACTGTTTATATACACCTGGAAATCCAGAGGGACTAGTACCGAACTTGCACACGAAATCATCACTACGAAAGCAAAAACTTGGCAAGACGATGCACATCCCCCCAATGAAAGCAGGGGTGTCACTAGCCACGTTAAGAGACCATACATTAGTGTCAGGGCACGAGACTGTCAACTGCTCCCAGCACACATAAGGGGAATTACCAACAGCACCCTGGCAGTCTTCAAGCTGGCACTGGACAAGCACTAAAGTCAGTTACTGTTCAGCCGGGCTGGTGGCTCGTATGTTGGGTTTGCGTGCAGCAGCGCAACAGCTGGTTGTCAGGGGCTTGATCCACCAGGAGCCTGGTCGCGGACCGGGGCGCGGGGGCGTTGACCCGAAAAACTCTCTCCATGGTAAACTCCAGGTATCTTTTGCAGTTTATCAGTTTATTTTTCTATACAATGTGGAAGTCCAGCTGCAGTACGTGTGAAACAAGTTTCCTGGTCCATGGCAACAATGGCCATGCTGCCTTGTCCATGGAAAACAATGGCCATTGCCTGGGTCCATGGGAACAATGGCACGCTGCTGGTCCATGGCAACAATGGCCACATTGCCTGGTACATGGGAACATGGCACACTGCCTGGTCCAATGCAAACAAATGGCACGCTGCCTGTTCCTTGGCAACAATGCGCCACGCTGCCTGATCATGGCAACAGTGGCCATGATGCCTGGTCCATGGAATAATGGACATACTGCCTGGTCCATGGGAACAATGGCCCGCTGCTGGCCCATGGGAAATGAAATAATGGCCAGCTGCCTGGTCCATGGCAACAATGGCCACGCTGCCTGGTCCATGGCAAAATGGCACGCTGCCTGGTCCATGGGCAACAATTCCCACGCTGCCCTGGTCCATGGCAACAAATGGCCTCGTTGCATGGTAGATGGGAACATGGCCACGCTTGCCTTTGCCCATGGGGGCAATAATGCACGCTGCCTGGACCAGGGGAATAATAGGCCACGCTGCCTGGCCCATGGAATAATGGCCACGCTGCCTGGTCCCAGCTCACACTTCTTCTGTGTCTAAATTAATTTTTATTTCACCTTTATAACATTCAGTTAGATTGTAAAGCAGTATCAGGCGCTGATCCACAGGAGGCCTGGACACAGACCCGCACGCGAGGGCGTTTGACCCGAAATCTATCCAGGTAAACCCAGGTATATCTTAATCATGGTGTCTCGCCACGCTTCTGAGTGTTTGCTAGGACTAGATCAAATATATTGCAGTCTGTAGTTAAAGTTGCCCTTGCTCAAATACTGCGATGCTTTTCTTTGCCACTTAAAGTTTCAATAACCCACTTTGCTTTCAGTTGACATCAGATCTTGCTTGCAGTCCATAATGCACTCGTCTTCATTTCTCAGATTGGCCTTGGGGGGTCAATAGGGCAAAATTTCCGCGGCGCGTACGAAAAATCGAAAAAAAAAATATGGAAATTGAGTTATATACTACTGAAAATAGCTCAACTCTTTGGAACCAATTGTACCAGAATGATTGTTCTACGACGTTTCTACCAAGAAATTATTGCATTTATATCAGGTATGGTGACGGCGATGTTGGTACGAGTCTGCTCACGGCCTATATATATATTTCGGAGTTGTTTCCTGTTTTTTATCGCTTTTCTTGATTATTCTTTGAATAAGGACCCCAATGGAAAATAAGTCACTCTGTCTGACTTTTTTGGTTATCTAGGTTCTTACACATATTCTGCTATGTATGATAATTCTATGTAAACTGTACTGTGTATACCTGAATAAATTACTTACTTACTTACTTTACTAATATAATAACTGACTACTTGGCATCATTAAAACAGTAAGGCGGGACTTATCCGCAGAATGAGAGACAGTAGGGAACCAGAATGGAACGGTCGGCAGTGTTCCCGCGCCCGAGGTGCCAGACAGGATCGCCCATATTACGCTTATATCAGCTTATATCATCAACTCTACGGCTTATTTTGTCTATCAGAATTGTTCTAATATGATATACATAAAACACTCTAAATAACTATTACAACATGTTATATACTCTAGGCTGAAATAAAATAGGCCATAATTATGGCCAGAGATTAATCTGGAATATTTCGATATAAAGTGTAACTGGTCACCCTATCGTCTCTGAGTAAGAGAAAACGGTGTTTTGAAGAGGCTAACTGCACTAGAAACATGAGTTTACTAAAGAAATAAACCAAACAACACGCGAATTTTCGCAGATTTTTTTTTTTTTTTTGAGACGGGCACGGCCGGCGCCCCGGCCCGATATCTCGGAAAGTAAACTTAATCACCTAAATGGCCAAAATCTCGCTTTTTATTACTGAATTAAATGGGAATATATATACTCACACAAAAAGTTGTTTATAATGATTTCTCCGGTTTTTCGCTGACCAAATCTTGGAAATTTTCCAAATATTAGGGAGTTTTGTGGAGTAAAGGCAGGATTTTTTTTTTTGCAATATTCCAGGAAACTAACAAACTTTATTTTTTTTGTGAAATGAAAGATAAGTTATTTAGAGGAAAGGGCCTCAACGAAAATAGTATAAGCATTGTTCCTCTCGGGCAACAAGTGTCCAAACAACCTTACGTAGTCCCATATAAGAGAAAGTTTGGGACACTAGGGAATGTTCACGTAAGTCAGTCATTCTCTGTTGTTGTTTGAGGTATATTTTTGAGAAATATTTTCAAGGAAAGAGTGAAAACGACTTTGTCTTGTGTAACCAAAACTGGGAGAAAATCGGAAGTAAACAAACAGAGTTACAGAATTTTGCCCCCTACTTGCCCCTTGAGACACTTTCTCAGGTTTTATTTGGTCGTTGTTTGTATACAGTTTACTCAGCATTTTCTCTGTTCTTTCACCTCATCGTTGTGTTTCATGTCCTGTTTCTTTTCGTTCTACCCTTTCACTGTCTCTGTTATAGCACTTTTAACAGTTTTATTCTCTTGGTTACATGCTTTTTATTTCTGTCGAGTTCCCCTTCCATACGTTTATTTACTTGGTCTTTTATCTAGTCTAATTTCTGAATTACTGCGCATAAGTAGTAAATTAAATTTAGCTTTTACAAAAACGTCCTTCGTAAAACTGTGTCTCATCTTTCCTCTCCCCCATACTTTTCCGTTACTAGCTTCTGCTTACGGTCTTTAATGGACTGCCGTCCTTCACTTTTCCGAAGTACTTTCCTTAAGCTTATGCAGTTCTTATTTTTCTTTTTGTTTGTTGGGGTGGAACCATTGTCCTATTCCTTTTCACACCATTACCTACGTATCTTCAGCGATTGAACTTAGTCCCTATTACCTGGAGTTTACCTGTGGAGAGAGTTTCGGGGGTCAACGCCCCTGCGGCCCGGTCTGTGACAGGCCTTCCTGGTTGGATCAGCCCTGATCAACCAGGCTGTTGTGCTGGCTGCACGCCGCAAAAACCAACGTACGAGCCACAGCCCGGCTGATCAGGAACTGACTTTAGGTGCTTGTCCAGTGCCAGCTTGAAGGCTGACCAGGGGTATGTGGTAATCCCACTTTATGTGTGGGGAGGCAGATTGAACGTTCTCGGGCCCCTGACATTAATTGTATGGTCTCTTACCGTGCTAGTGACACCCCTGCTTTTCATTGGGTGGATTGTGCATCGTTCTCTGCCAAGTCTTTTGCTTTCGTAGTTGAGTGATTTTCGTGTGCAGTTCGGTACTAGTCCCTCTAGGATTTTCAGGGGTGTATTAATCATGTATCTTCCCTCCTGCGTCTCCAGGGAATACAGGTTTAGAAACCTCAAGCGCTCAGTAATTGAGTAGGTGTTTTATCTCCGGTTATGCGCGCCGTGAAGTCTCTGTACATTTTCTAGGTCGGCAATTTCACCTGCCTTGAAAGGTGCTGTTAGAGTGCAGCAATATTCCAGCCTAGATAGAACAAGTGACCTGAAGAGTGTCATCATGGGCTTGGCCTCCCTAGTTTTGAAGGTTCTCATTATCCATCCTGTCATTTTTCTAGCAGATGCGATTGATACAATGTTATGGTCCTTGAAGGTACTTTCAGGATAAGTGCTCAATGATCATAGTCACTGACTTTCCTTCTATTTTTTTATCCAGTTATACTTCATTTAAATATTTTTCTCATAATTGAAGTCTTGTGTGAGCTTTCATTAATCAGCTTGATGTTTACTGCTATGGTTCCACTTGCATCCAGAGTCCTCCCTCCCAGAACTTTTTTATTTCAAATATTCTTAGGGTGAAAATTAGATTGTCTTGTTGGTGTGTCTGCTCTTCTCTGACGTTTAATGTTTCAGACATGTTGTTAACATGTTGTTAACATGTCGTTAATGTTACAAAAAACGCGATTCTAAAGCTTAGAGATCTCAGTGAATACTAGAAAGGACTGCCCTTCTAGCATCCAGCCTGTTACTGGGTTTTCGTTAACAATTAGTCAGTATCCTTGTCCAATTATCCATTAGAATTCAGTATGATCAATGTAACTTTCAGGATAACAACTGGTAGGGCGGCCCCGTGCGGCCTATCTAACTAGAAAATTAAAATTAAAAAATTAATTTATTAAGAATTAATCAATAAGTAGTCTCGAGGGTACACCCTCAAATAAAAAAATTAAATCAAATATCAACAAAAAAAGAATAATCACAACTCTCGTTTTACAGTATTCTAGTGCTGAAAGCATATATCACATTTATTTATTCTTAAGTACCGTCTGGTACAATTAACAAATTATAAAGATGATTACAAATATGAATGTACAATTATTTGTAGTAAGGTGCACTAAATTAGTTACGCAAAGGACTCACGATTTCCCCCCCGTACTAGACTTAAACATAGTGACTGACAAAGTCCTCAAAAAACATAAACTAAGTTCTTGAACCACTGGCAATCAGATAACATCTGCTTGAACATAAAAAAGAATGTTAAGCCAACAGCAAAATAACAAGCAACTTGCAACACAGAAACAAAACAAGGAGAAAAATACGACTCTAAGTAGGACTCATCCTGGCAGATCCTCTCACAAGTCACACACCTCCCAGATACTACTGAATCTAAGTTCAGCATAAAAAATCCCGATATGTGATAATACACAGATACACCAGTACAAAGTAAGGTTCAGAAGCTAACAGCTCAGACCTGAGGTTGCTTAGAGTGTCTATGCACAGACAACCTCAGTAACAACGTCGAAAATCCACTAAGTCGATAAAATGTTCCGTGAACAGTCTCCAGAACTGAACAATCTGAGACAAGAGCACATCACATTCAACGAAGGGCCTATCAGGGAGATTTAGGCACCTAAGCTCCTGAATACGGTCCAACCACCCACGAGTCTAGACCAGACTAATACTTCAGGCGAGTGAGGACACCTCCTCTCGATCTACATATAAACTCTGTGGACAGCTGTCGCCCAGCACACAGAAGCCGCAGTCTAACGAGCCACCAGCGATAATTACAGTAGTTAGACATCAAGACTTGAACTGAGCACATAACATGTTCAACATCCTACCTAACAACATAATTAAGTCAAATAAAAACATAAAGCAATACATTTACGATATTGGCTATTATCGCAAATATAAACAAATAAAATTAAATGAACCGGAAATAATTTAATATATACATAAATAATCATAGCAACCCATTCAGGGTTGAAACAGTTTAAACAATGTTTGTTACCCAGCTTTTAATACATCAGTACTTTCGTTCTTAGTATAATTCTCAAATTTTCGTTCTCCCGGTCTCTCTCATACTCCTGTCTTTGTCTTCTGATGTGGGTTGGGACTACTACTAGTACTGATAGAGCCCGCGGTCGCCACCAGTACCTACTACTGCTAACTACTACTACTACTTACTACCAGTGGGGGTTTTTTTTCTAACACTACCCACTAACTACTACTAGCTACCACTACTACTACTACTACTACCACTGCTTACTACTACTATCACTACCCACCACTACTACTACTACTACTACAACTTCTTATCACCTAAAAAAAAAAACCACTACTACTACTACTATACTACAAACTACTACTACTATCACTTCCCTACTACTACTATACTACTTACTACCAGTTTTGGTTTCTACGACTACTACAACTACTAAATACTACTACCACCACTACTACTACCACTACTACATACTACTACTACTTACTAACTACTACCACTACCACTACCACACTACTACCACTACTAACCACTACCACTACTAACGCACTACTATCACTACCACTAATACTACTACTACTATTATTACATACTACACTTACTACCACTACTACGACCTACTACACAAGACCACTACCACTACCACTACCATTTGCTACTACTACTACTCTACCACTGCTACTACTATTACTACTACACAACCACTTCCCACTACTATTACTACTACAACTAACCACTACCACTACTTACTACTACTACTAACTACCACTACCACTACACTACTACTACAACTACATCAACTACTAACTACACCCTCGAGTCCCACAGGATCCAACTATTTAGGATCATTTGTCTCTATTCTGTATATCACTTACATTACTCAGAAAACAATACTCACATCTGAAGACAGTTCATGCTCCCTCTCCCCATTAACAGTATTCCTTTAAATTCCTCGCACCACTTGATACCTTGTTGGGATAGTGAATCTGTTCTCAGTTGTATACAAGGTCAAGTTGGCAATACAGAACAGCACGGCATTTTTTCCATTTTTCGTACCTATTACTGTAATTTCGTACTGTAATTTCATACTGTATCCTCAGTTTTTTTTTTTTCGTGCCGTATGTTTTGTTACAGATATTATACTGATATGTCGTTCCTTTATGTACTTTTAAGGAAATGTATTTTCAAAACCGAGTCAGCAAAATAAAAATACCAACTTTGGCTTTTGAAGGTGGATTTCAACCAGATAATATGAGTATTCAACTTAAAGGGTAATTATTATTTCTCACAGTGACAGGAATGACATTTTACTACAGATGAGACTTCCTGACAGGAACCAAAAAGCCAGCTGACTTATTCAGGGCAGTCCTACTAATTACCGAGAACAGCCGAGATAAACCGAGAACAAGCTCGGATTTACCGAGAACAGCCGAGAACAACCGGGAACAAGCTTGGATTTACTGAGAACAAGTGGGTCCTACTAATTACGAGAACAACGAGATGAACGAGAACAACGAAGACAACCTTGAACAAACTCGGATTTATCGAAAACAACCGGGAACAAGCTTGAATTTACCGAGAACAACCGAGATGAGCCAAGAACAAGTCAGATTTACCGAGAACAACCGAGATGAACCAAGAACAAGTCAGATTTACCGAGAACAACCGAGATGAACCAAGAACAAGTCAGATTTACCGAGAACAGCCGAGATGAACCAAGAACAAGTCAGATTTACCTAGAACAGCCGAAATGAACCAAGAACAAGTCAGATTTACCTAGAACAGCCGAAATGAACCAAGAATAAGTCGGATTTACCGAGAACATACGGGAACAAGCTTGGATGTACCGAGAACAAGTTACACTGTACAAAGCCTAAAGTCAGGTACGGTACAGGTGTTAAAAACAGCACATAATTTGATAGGTCAGGACTACGTTTACACAATCATTATACATTTTATTTAAACTCGTGAATATTGCGGGTTCTCTCTTGGAGGGATATCGTCGAAACCTTATTTATATCCCCTTTGTTAATACCCATCTTCCACTTATACATGATCCAAGTGTATAAGTGGAAGATGGGTATTAACCAAGGGGGGTATAAATAAAGGTTCTGAGGATATCCTTCCAAGAGAGAACCCGCAATAATGGATAAGTTTAGATTTCGAAAGGATATAGGAAAGTACTGGTTTGGATATCACTCTCCGAGACTCGACTCGTACCACTACACTGGACGTTCCATGTCAGTTTTTCCACAGAGTAACATCCTTCTCCGGGTACTGGCTGTTATTTTGTTCAACTACCTAGGCTAATGTTGGATCACTGTCAGAGCTAACTAGCTAGCTCTGTCTCTTTGTTTCTCTTTCTTTCTGTGTATGTTGAGTGAATGAGAGAGAGAGAGAGTGAGTGTGTAGCGGGGATGGGGGCGGGAACCCGTTAATGCATAAGTTTTGTCTAAGTGAAAAAACACACGCAATGACTGGGGAGTTTTCGCATTTAACGTTTAAATTCTTTCTTTAAATTGTTTGTTTTTTCCTATGCTTTCTTTCAAAATTACTTTCCATACCCCTTTCTTGTAATAAGAAAAAGAAAAGATTTCTTTCGGATTTTTAACCCCGGGGGGTTTAGCCACCCGGGAAAAACCCAGAAATTTCAGTGCGTCTTTCGAGGACTTTTCTAATTTTTTTTCCCTTGGGGGGCCCTTTAAATCTTGCCCCCCGGGATGCGACCCACCCCTCGATTTAACACCGGGTACCTATTTGTGCTAGGGGGAACGGACAACAGGTGAAAGGGAAAACTTTTGTCAAAATTTTTTCCACCCCCCGGGGGAAACAAACCCCGGGGCCCCTCCGTGTTTTAAAGCGGGAGCTTTACCCACCGGGGCCAGGGGGGGCCACTAATGAGTTAAAGGTTCTCGGTTTTCCCCGTTTTCTGACCCCGTGTTCAGGGAAAACTTTTTTGGTTTGGAAAAGGGGTTTGTTTGAAGCGGGGGGAAGGGATGATTCTGCTATAGTAGTGTAGGGAGGGGTGTGTGTAGAGTTTTGTCGGGAAAAGAAGTTGATTATTGTTTTTTTTTGGATAAAGGGTTGGGGCTGGGGTTAGAGTCCTTTCCCCTGCTGGTCCCGGAATATAGAGGGTTTTTGTTATTTTTTGTTATTATTGTTTGGCAAAAAATGCACAAGGGCCCCACACCCTCAAAAGCTAAAAGGGTTAAAAAAATGACCAGAGATATATTTTCCGTTTTAAGCCCCGAAAATAACAAAATTTTACCTACGCAGACCCTTTGCCCCCTAAAACGTTCCAGTCAATTTTAAACACGCATTTAATACTGAAGCCGAATTTGTTCCCAATTGGGACACGGGTTTAATCAAAGAAAGCGCAAAAACCCGGGAGCCACATGCCCGGGGAATAGGGCATTCAAGGGGAAAAAAGTAAGGGGAAGATAAGTCCTTTCCCTTGGCAAGAGCCCTGACCAACTGAACAAAATAAAAAAAAAATTCGAAAATGCCACCCCTGTTTCGAGAAAAAATTGGCCAACCAACAACAACCAAACCATCGATACCCCAAACCCTTCTTCACGGGGGATAACAAGTATAAATTTTTTGATAGTGATCTAGGAGCCTGTCTGACCTTCTGGCCGTTTGGCCGTCTGACCTTCGGGGCCAGGCGGGCCCTGTCTCCTGTCTGGCCGCTGGCCTGTGACCTGTCGGGCCAGGCTGGCCTTCTGACCGTCTGGCCAGGCGGCCTGTCGACCTGCAGGCCTGTGGGGCCTTCGACCTTCGGGCCTTCGGGCCTGCGTATCTACATCCCCTAAAAAACAGGGACATAGGTCTTTCCACACATATAATTCCCCATCAATCTTCTACAAATACTTTATACAAATAACGAAAATTTGAAACGGCAAAAAAGTTGTTTCGAGAAATAAACGAAAATTTGTAAAAAAAATATTTGATTTCCTTTGTTGTAAAGAAATCGGCTTGGTGAAAAAATTACAAATAGGAACCCAAACAGCCCAAAAAAAATAAAAAAAAATACTTACTGTTTAAGATCTTTGAGGTTTGAACGATCGAAAGAGTCGTTCCAAGTTATTTCTTTTGGAAAAATGTTTGCTTAAATTATGGCAAATTTAAAAAAGTCACTCTGAAAGTAAATGACGTTGTTTTTAATAATGTCAAACAAAGGTAAAATTTTAAAACCGAAGCAAAAAAAACATTCTCCCAAAAATTTAATTAAACATTTCCAAATTTTTAAACATTTAAGTTAAAAAATCAAATTAGTACTTTAATTATCCTTAAAATTGTGGAAAAATTTTCCTTAATGTGGAAAATTACCTTTAAATTTTGTAATATTATCCTTAACTTGGTAATATTATCCTTAACTTGTGGAAAAATTCTCTTAACTTGGGAATATTTCCTTAACCCTTTTGAATATTATCTTTAACTTGGGAATATTCTCCTTAACTTGTGGAAATTTTTAACTTGTTTGGGAAAATTTCTCTTAACTTGTGGAATATTCTCCTTAACTTGTGAATATTATCCTTAACTTGTGGAATATTTCCTTAACTTGTGGAATATTACCCTTAACTTGTGGAATATTATCCTTAAACTTGTGGAATATTCTCCTTAACTTGTGGAATATTCTCCTTAATTGTGGAATATTCTCCTTAACTTGTGGAATTTTTATCCTTAACTGTGGAATATTCTCCTTAACTTGTGGAATATTCTCATTAACTTGTGGAATATTCTCCTTAATTGTGGAATTCTCCTTAACTTGTGGAATTTTAAATATTTAAACCCTTGTGGAATATTATCCTTAACTTGTGGAATATTCTCCTTAACTTGTGGAATATTCCCCTTTAAACTTGTGGAATATTCTCCTTAATTGTGGAATATTATCCTTAACTTGTGGAATATTATCCTTAACTTGTGGAATATTATCCTTAACTTGTGGAATATTCTCCTTAACTTGTGGAATATTCTCCTTAACTTGTGGAATATTCTCCTTAACTTGTGGAATATTTCCTTAACTTGTGGAAATTTTTATCCTTAACTTTTTGGAATATTATCCTTAACTTGTGGAATATTCTCCTTAACTTGTGGAATATTCTCCTTAACTTGTGGAATTTCCCCTTAACTTGTGGAATATTCTCCTTAACTTGTGGAATTTTTATATTTAAAACTTGTGGAATATTATCCTTAACTTGTGGAATATTCTCCTTAACTTGTGGAATATTCTCCTTAACTTGTGGAATATTCTCCTTAAACTTGTGGAATATTACCCTTAACTTGGGGATATTCTCCTTAACTTGTGGAATATTCTCCTTAACTTGTGGAATATTCTCCTTAACTTGTGGAATATTCTCCTTAACTTGTGGAATATTATACTTAACTTGTGGAATATTATCCTTAACTTGTGGAATATTCTCCTTAACTTGTGGAATATTCTCCTTAACTTGTGGAATAATTATCCTTAACTGTGGAATATTCTCCTTAACTTGTGGAATATTCTCCTTAACTTGTGGAATATTATACTTAACTTGTGGATTATCCTTAATTTGTGGAATATTCTCCTTAACTTGTGGTAATATTATCCTTAACTTGTGGAATATTATCCTTAACTTGTGGAATATTATCCTTAACTTGGGGAAATTTATTCCCTTAACTTGTGGAATATTCTCCTTAACTTGTGGAATATTCCCCTTTAACTTGTGGAATATTCTCCTTAACTTGTGGAATATTATCCTTAACTTGTGGAATATTACCCTTAACTTGTGGAATATTATCCTTAATTTTGGGGAAAATATTATCCTTAACTTGTGGAATATTATCCTTAACTTGGGGGAATTTCTCCTACTTGCGGAATATTCCCCTTAACTTGTGGAATATTACCCTTTAACTTGTGGAATATTATCCTTAACTTGTGGAATATTATCCTTAACTTGTGGAATATTTCCCTTAACTTGTGGAATATATTTTTTCTCCTTAACTTGTGGAATATTTACCTTAACTTGTGGAATATTATCCTTAACTTGTGGAATATTACCCTTAACTTGTGGAATATTACCCTTTAACTTGTGGAATTTTTCCCCTTTACTTGTGGAATATTAATCCTTAACTTGTGGAATATTATCCTTAACTTGTGGAATATTATCCTTTTGAATTATCTTGTGGAATATTCCTGGAGTTTACCTGGAGAGAGTTTCGGGGGTCAACGCCCCCGGGGCCCCGGGTCTGTGACCAGGCCTCCTGGTGGATCAGCGCCTGATCAACCGGGCTGTTGCTGCTGGCTGCATGCAAACCAACGTACGAGCCACAGCTCGCTGATCGGGAAACTGACTTTAGGTGCTTGTCCAGTGCCAGCTTGAAGACTGCCAGGGGTTTCTGTTGGTAATCCCCTTAAATGTGTGCGGGGAGGCGTTGAACAGTCTCGGGCCCTGATACTTATTGTATGGTCTCTTAACGTGCTAGTGACATCCCTGCTTTCATTGGGGGGGATGGTGCATCGTCTGCCAAGTCTTTTGCTTTCGTAGTGAGTGATTTTCGTGTGCAAGTTGGGTACTAGTCCCTCTAGGATTTTCCGGTGTAAAATTTATATTTCTCTCCCTCCTGCGTTCCAGGGAATACAGGTTTAAAAACCCTCAGCGCTCACAGTAATTGAGGTGTTTTACTCCGTTTATGCGTGCCGTGAAAGTTCTCTGTACATTTTCTAGGTCGGAAATTTCACCTGCCTTGAAAGGTGCTGTTAGGTGCAGCAATATTCCAACCTAGATAGAACAAGTGACCTGAAGAGTGTCATCATGGGCTTGGCCTCCCTAGTTTTGAAGGTTCTCATTATCCATCCTGTCATTTTTCTAGCAGATGCGATTGATACAATGTTATGGTCCTTGAAGGTGAGTTTCCTCCGACATAATCACTCCCGGTCTTTGACGTTGGTGTTTCGCCTATTTTGTGGCCGAATTTGTTTTGTACTCTGATGAAGATTTAATTTCCTCATTGTTTACCATATCTGAGTAATTGAAATTTTCTCTCATTGAACTTCATATTGTTTTCTGCAGCCCACTGAAAGATTTGGTTGATGCCCGCCTGGAGCCTTGCAGTGTTGCAATGGAAGACACTGTCATGCAGATTCGGGTGTCATCTGCAAAGGAAGACACGGTGCTGTGGCTGACATCCTTGTCTATGCCCGGATATGAGGATGAGGAACAAGTGGAGCTAGTACTGTGCCTTGTGGAACAGAGCTTTTCACCGTAGCTGCCTCGGACTTTACTCTTTTTGACGAATACTCTCTGTGTTCTGTTAGTGAGGAAATTATAGATCCATCGACCGACATTTCCTGTTATTCCTTTAGCGCGCCATTTTGTGCGCTATTACGCCATGGTCACACTTGTCGAAGGCTTTTGCAAAGTCTGTATATATTTACATCTGCATTCTTTTTCTTCTAGTGCATTTAGGCCTTGTCGTAGTGATCCAGTAGTTGAGACAGACAGGAGCGACCTTTTTCTAAAACCCCATGTTGCCCTGGGTTGTGAAAACTGATGGGTTTCTAGATGGGTGGTGATCTTGCTTCTTGGGACCCTTTCAAAGATTTTTATGATATGGGATGTTAGTGCTATTGGTCTGTATTTTCTTTGCTGTTGCTTTACTGCCCCTTTGTGGAGTGGGGCTATGTCTGTTGTTTTTAGTAACTGAGGGACGACCCCCGTGTCCATGCTCCCTCTCCATAGGATGGAAAAGGCTCGTGATGGGGGGCTTCTTGCAGTTCTTGATGAACACAGAGTTCCTTTGAGTCTGGCCCTGGGGCAGAGTGCATGGGCATGTCATTTATCGCCTGTTCGAAGTCATTTGGCGTCAGGATAACATCGGATGGGCTTGTGTTAATCAAATTTTGTGGCTCTCTAAATAAAAAATTCATTTTGATCTTCGACTCTCAGTCTGGTTTAGCGGTTTGTTTAAAAACTGAGTCATATTTGGACTTGAGTAGCCATCATTTCCTTGCTGTCATCTGTTTTAGGACCCCATCTTGTTTAAGTAGGGGCCCAATACTGGACGTTGTTCTCGATTTTGATTTGGCATAGGAGAAGAAATACTTTGGGTTTCTTTCGATTTCATTTATAGCTTTTAGTTCTTCCCGCGATTCCTGACTCCTAAAGGATTCTTTTAGCTTAAGTTCGATGCTTTCTATTTCTCTGACCAGTGTCTCCCTACGCATTTCAGATATATTGCCCTGTTTTAGCCGCTCTGTTATTCTTTTCCATCGCCTGTAAAGGGAGCGCCTGTCTCTTTCTATTTTACATCTACTCCTCCTTTTTCTTAGAGGAATAAGCCTTGTGCATACATCGAGTGCCACCGAGTTAATCTGTTCTAGGCATAAGTTTGGGTCTGTGTTGCTTAGTATATCTTCCCAGCTTATATCGGTTAGGACTTGGTTTACTTGGTCCCACTTTATGTTTTTGTTATTGTATCATGTGGGAGTTCGACATGTGGATTAGGTAAGAAATACTCACGTAGGCTGGTATTACGTATTATTACAGATAAGGTGGATAACGCCCATACAGCCGTGACCTGCCTCCTTGCTCACTCTCGTAACACTGACTGACTGGCCGCCCATACCCATATGTGAGAGGGTCTTTGAATAATGCCAGGTCAGCGCAATGAGTTCAGATAGTGACTCAGGCAGAGACGGTTGGTCGTGAGTCAACTGGCACAGTGGTTACTGGTAACTGGTTACTACTACTGAGAGCTCGGCGACGCTAACGTATGTCGTCCCGACATACAACTAATACAAACTAGAGATGGCAGGTATACGGCTTGGGCTGATTCTATACAGTGTCAAAGTACACAACAATTAAACATTATAACATACATAAGTAGAACATTGGAATGGAAGCTTACATGACTGAAACTGTAATGCAATACAAGGTATACTATAGTACAACTTAAACTCAACAAATGAACAACGAACTCAACGTTGAGATTACAAGTGATAAAAAAAAATTTTGATCGTTCGATTCTGTATTCAGTGATCTAGGATTCTGAGGAAGGAATATATACAAAGAAAGAGTGTTTAACAGAAAGGCAGATTCGGTGCACTAAAATCTAGACTGTTAACTCTCAGAATGCAGAGAGAACATGAACAAAAAAAAAAAATTCTTGAATACTGATAAGTTGATACTGAATTATTCATCTATACAGGTTATTTACATTTAAACCCCAACTCTGCTAGGGTGAGTTTGGGACATATGCAAAATGGGTGCCCATCTCTGGGAGGATCAAACTCTGTAGCTTTGGGCTAACCATGCTGTATTTGAGGCAAATCTGAATTGGACGTTACAAATGATACTTGAGGATTTTTCAATACCTGTCGTGTACGTAGGGAAATAACGACATTCAGGTTGATCGTCTGACTGAGTATCAGAGGAAGAGATTTACAGGATCAGGAGGTTTGTCAAGTCTGTCACATTAGTCGGGGTTTGGAACATCATTATCATCACATACTAACTTCGTATGATCTAAATGCGATTCTTTATACTGACCAGTACTAATCTCTCTAACCTTATACTTATTACCAGTGATATGTTCAACTACTCGATAAGGCCCAAACAAACTTTTGATCAAGTTTTGGGCATTGCAGACGTTTTGTTAAAGTTAATCAGCATAACTCTCGAACCTACTTTGATTTTGGAGGCTTTGCTCGAGTTTTTGGCGACTCTGTAATTCCCTGCTCTTGATTTATGAAGTGTTTCACGGATTCTTCTAAAAACACTTTGAGCTAAGCTGGTACGAGTTGCTATGAAATCATCAGGGTTGTAATTTGGTTTCGGATTAGAATATAACAACTCAAAAGGCAAACGTTTATCTACACCATACAATGATAATGTGGAGTGTCACCTATAGAAACCATTGTAACAGAATTTATAGCACACTGCACATCAGGTATAACTTCATCCCAAGTTTCACTGTTGGGATTGATAGTGGCTCCAAGACATCAAAGTACTTTCTTATTGGTTCGTTCGCTAACCCATTGCTGCAGGATGATGGGGAACAATGGTGGATTTAGAGATCTTGTACAAGGTACACAAAATTTTCAAGAATTTCATTAGGAATCACCTCCATTATCTGTTACAGTGACTTAGGGGGGGTATGCCTGCAGATAAATGCGTTCTTAAAACGCTTTAGCTACTGTCTCGGCATTTTAATCTGCAATAGGAACTAACTCAAAATATCTGGTGAAATGGTCTACCATAACACAAAATGTTTGTTACCTTGGAGGGAACATTGGAAATTAGTTAACAAATCTAGCGCAACTCTTTCCCAAGGTTCGCTAGTAGTTGGATACACTTGGATTGGATTAGGACCTTTTGGGCATTCCCTTTTTATGTTGCATGCAGAAAACTACATTTCTTACATACTCAGAAATATCAGTTGCCAAAATGAGCCCAAAAGTATTTCAATCTGGCTTGTTTTACTGAACGATCCATACCAGGGTGTGCAACACCTGGTACATCGTGAACTAGCGTAAGGCTACTTAAATAGTGACTGTGGAATTTACTAACTGGTATACTCTTCTGCTAGGAGTACCCAACTCAGCTTTTCGATACAGTAATTCTTGGTTCATGAAAAAGTCACTGATGGGTGCGGGGTGGCTTCACAGTCAGAATAAGATCTTCCGGGAGCAGGAATCAAATCACACCAGACCACATGGATCTGTTCGTTGAGCATTCTTTTACATCTTCAGCACTAAATGGAGGGTCGCAGTACTATACTAACATGTCGCGATAAGGCATCTGCGACTACATTTGACTTGCCAGTAATGCTCAAAGGTGGGGTTGAAAATCTTGGATAGTCAAGGTCCATCTGGCTAACCCTTTCCCGTAGGTTGTTTGTTCTGGAATAAGGGTATCAGTGGAGCATGGTCTGTCAAGACATGAAAAAGAGTACTGATAAATAATGTCTCGGAAGTGCTTTAAAGACCATACTATTGCTAAAGCTTCTTGCTCAGTTAACTGTATAATTACGTTCAGCCTTCGTAAGGACTCGGTAGCAAATGCAACTGCATTGTACTTGCCATCAGTCTTCTGAGCTAGTA
Organism: Cherax quadricarinatus; assembly: GCF_026875155.1. NCBI lineage: Eukaryota > Metazoa > Arthropoda > Malacostraca > Decapoda > Parastacidae > Cherax > Cherax quadricarinatus. The sequence continues at coordinate 8,665 of NW_026484770.1, read as the reverse complement.
CGGCACCTATGCCAATTGAACTAGCATCGTTGTCAGATAGAGGGCTTAGAAAAATCTGGAAATTTCAAAATTGGAGCAGATGTTAGTTTTCTTTTAGAGTGTGGAATGCTCTTTCTGACGGAAGGTCCAAACAAAAGGAGCATCTTTCTTAAGCAACTCAGTTAGAGGAGCAAACTATGGAAGAAAAATTGGAAAAGAAGGATCTATAAAAACCTGCTAAGCCCACAAAAGGGTCTTACGGCATCAGCAGTTTTGGGAGTTGGAAAATTTAGTACTGCAGTTACTTTACTTTGGTCAGTCGTAACCCCTCTAGGAGTGACTACGTGACCAAGAAACTTAATTTCTGATCTGAAAAAATTGACATTTAGACAGTTTGACTTTAAATTGGCCCTTTTTCAAGCTTACCAAGTTTCTACATCAAGTCTTTCAAGTGTGTATCCACGTCTTTTTGACATGACGATTACGTCATTAAGTACACCATAAGTGCATTACCTTATAGACCTCTAAAGATATTACATGAGCCTTGAGAACGAGATAGGGGAAGATCGTAATCCAAACGCCATCGGAGGAAGTGATAATGACCTGTAGGAGTGGAGAATGCAGTTAGCTCCGGCTTTCCTCGTGAAGAGGGACTTGCCAAAACCCTTGTAACAAATCTAGGGTTGAAAAGACTTTGTTATCTCCGAAATTACGTAAAAGATCACCCAGTACAGGAAGTGGGAAGCGATCTGGGAAAGGTTTTCGCGTTTAACTTCCTAAAGTCAATCACTGGGCGCCCAAATACCATCCTTCTTAGGTACTAGTATCAAGGGTGCATTCCAAGGGGAATTTTAGGTGCAATAACTCCATCATCAAGCATTTGATTGATCAATTCTTCTGCGACAGCAACTTGTGAATGAGGCATTCTGTACGCAGGTTTTGTAGATAGGTCTAGTACCAGGTTCAAGTGGAATACGATGGGACAATAAGTTCGTTATACCCATCTTCTCACCTGGTAAAGCAATGGCTTTACGACGTTTGTTCAACAGAGTCAACAAACGCTTGACTTCATCTGGGAAAATCAGTGGGAGCTAAGTCTTTCTCCTCAACATGGTGGAACAGATTGATCCAGTGAAGTGGATGAGGTCTCCCCGGCAGAAATAGCCACCGACCCACTGGTCAGGTGACAACTCATCCTCTACCTGAACAGGGTAAGGATAGTGAACAAGGTCAACAAGATTGGTATTTGCTCTGAGGCGAAACTGTGACCAGAAGTGTTGGCCAGGAAGAAATGGATCTTACTATCTCTTACAACATGTAAGGATGGTTCAACAATAGACCTTTTACTTTGCAGGAATCCTGTCAACTAGGACTTATCACCATCTGGAACACTAGGAACAACTACAGACACTCTAGTGAGGGGCACTAGCCGCAACAGAAACGTCTTTCTGCAGACGGCATGTGACATCAACAAGAGATGGCATTACTATTTTTAAGTAAAACGTTTTCCGACAAGGCGTCCCTGTGGAGAAACTACTACTTGAAGTAGCAGTCATTTCAGGGATAGGTTGTGCACTCAAGGCAATCTGAGTGTCCTCGGAACTTGAGGCATCGGACTATCTGCAAGTCTGAAGGTTTTAGGTGGAACACGATGGGAGTGACAGAATTACCAGTGCCTGACTGCGCTTGGGTACGCTACTGGAGAATGCATTAGCTTGTAAGGACTTAAATCCATACATCATACTCTGCAGCAGTTAACAGATTTTTGATCCAAGCTGGTAACCCCAGAAAAGGAACGATCAAGTCGTCAATTTGGGCATGCCCTCGATAAGGGTCGAGCACAATGCGTAAGTCTCGCATGGAAGCAAAACCCAGTAGAAGGTCACCAGGGAAAGTAATTGGTCAACAACAAGGAAGGAAGCAGTGAAGTCTCTACCTTGGATAGAAAAGGTTAGGGAAGTCCGACCTCGGACACGCAGGTGAGAACCAAACTACTCCACTAAGGAGGACACATGAGTCGGTTCTATGAGAAGGACATGTCGTAACTTCCTTTTCCTTAAACAAACTAGACCTAATAATAAATTTACTTGCGCACCAGAGTCCATGAACAAATGAAAAGGGCCGCATTATAAACAGATGCTTGCACTTTTAGGGCCCCATGGTTGCATTGGGAAGTTATGTGCAACAAAAAGGTGGATTGTCATCAGAAAAGACTTGTTCTACTTCATCCCCAAATTCATCTATGTCAGAGACATGTGAAGCAAAATCATCAGCGGGTTGTCATTCTCGAGACTGCTTAAGGCTTTAATGGGAAATTTTGAACGGGGATGGTGTACTCATTATCACCTACTGTCACCATGGGACGGTTTGACTGGGGCGCTCGAATTCCCCCGAATTGGAAGAACGAGCCTGGTTCTGGTTGTTTTAGAATTGAAGAATGAGCCTGGTTCTGGTTATGTTGAGAACCACGATATCTGTTTCCTCTAGGGGGTTCTGCGGTTGGAACGAGCACGGAAAGACCTAGAGTACTGAAGGTTATAGAGAGCATTGCACTCAGATGTTCATGTCCATGTATTTTTATGATAAGTACAGTAGGAAGATCTGGGTATCATCATCAGTACGACGTCTCTTAGGGTAAAATATCAGGACAATTAATTGCAATATGGCCACGGAAACCACAGTTTGTAACAATTTTCCCCCGACTATGGTTACTGAATGTACTATGATACTACGAGGTGTATAACGACTCTGTACACTGGTTCTTGGGATCTCTGAGATGGTTGACGACCACGATTTGTCTCTGTGCGCAAACAAGAGGTGGTGCAAGACTGAGGCATATGTGTGACATACTTTTGATACAAGGGAAGTCCCTGGGGGCACAAGGAACGTACATGATTTAAGGCTGTAAGGGTTCCATCGTCACAGTTGGAGGATGAGCCTCATAAGCACAACACGGAAGCAGGCGGCATTAGTTCTTTGATTGCTCAAAAGCTGCTATTTTAGCAAGTGATTCTGTAAATGGTTTAGCCTCTTCAGGAAAAAAAGATGATGACTGGACAGCATTGATAAATGATGATAAAAGTTTGTCTAATCTAACAGCAAATGCACTCAACGATTCATTACCATGGGTGTAGCATTCACCCAGTTCCCTAAGAACGACATATGGATCAGCTGTTTTTACTGGGGCAAGAAAGAACCCAATCAGTTCCCCATATTGGACCACTTAGTAAAGATTCCTGAAGTCTCGCATATCAAGGAGATCAACAACGTGAAAAAGCAGCAGGGGATCGATAAAGAGCTTCTTTAGCAAGTCTGATAAGACTTTCCTCAGAAGGAGGACCTTCACCTAGAGCACTAGCACGAGAACGAATGGCTGCAAACCATGCTTCAAGACATGTACATGGCCATTGAATAAAGGTAACGCATCAAGGGAATCACGAGTATAACTATAATATCTCGGTGTCTGGGGTCGGTCTGTCAGTCGCCCAAGGAACTGTGAGGACTGATGACTGGGGCAACAGTTTGCCTGAGAGGTCTGAGTATCGACAAATTTACTAAAGTATCACTTGACGGTTATGTGAGACATAATGGCAAAATAGCACAAGACAAATAAGGCAAAAATAATGAACAATAAAAAGGATATAAAATTCTAGAATTGAAAAAAAAAGATATACAACTAATTCTGCAGAAGTAATAAAAAAAAAATTTTTAAGATACACTGCAAGAGGAAGAACAACTCAATTTAAAGGACTATTGGCCAAGATAAAAAAAAATTTACATTGAAATATACAAGTAAAATATTACTGGAGACTGAATTAAATGCAAAAGAGCTGTCTTTACTCTTGCTAAAAAGAAATTAATTAATTAAATTTTAAATCAATGTAAAAGTATAAAATAAAATTATTAAATTGTTAACTGGGAAATTTAAGTATTTTCTAAGAATGCATAAACGAGATTAAAATATAATTCATAAAAATATTAATAAAAGAAAATAATTCACTGCAGAACAAGTGCAACAAAATAATTCACTGCAGAACAAGTGCAACAAAATAATTCACTGCAGAACAAGTGCAACAAAATAATTCACTGCAGAACAAGTGCAACAAAATAAGATGTAGAAATAATCACTGCAGTAATAAAGTGTCACTGGGAAAACTCAGGTAAAATAATGAAATAAAATTATGAAGAAAAACTGATTGAACACTTTAACTCTTAATTGTAAATTAGACAAAACAATTTACTCAAACAGAGTAAGGAAACCACTTTATGTTAAAAGGAATTGAAATTGTATCAAGAGTGAATTTGTTCAAAGAAATATAAAAATATGAATAAAATAAAACAAAGGAACAAAACGGGTAAATTAACACTTACAGTGGCGGGGCACACAACATTATTAGTATATTCTTACAACAAAATCTTGCTGTGACTGATACGACAAAAATTTGCTGGCAAAAATAATTTGGGACACGTCTGCGAAAAAATTAGAGGAATGAGACACTGCTGGCATACGAAAAAAAAAACACACATAGAAATAAATGGATAATTTGGTATACTGGGGTGAATATCACTGCATGAAATACAATGACAATTACTGGAGAATACAACGCTGAAAGAATACACGATAAAAAAATGAATCACTTCACACAGAGTGACTGACTGGTACACTACACAATAATACTTACTAGAGACAGGAGTAGCATAAAGAAAAAAAACACAGATAAAAAAAATATAAGAGAAGTGAAAACACTGAAAAACACAAGGTTTAGAGTACACAAGAAATTTACTATAAATGTTTCACACATGCAAATGTCTTTAAATTCAAGAAAAATGTCTCTAAATTATCACTGAAGTCTGTAGTAGTCGGGTGATTACTGGTGATGAGGGTAGGTTGTAGGTTGTCCTGCGCGGTGATGACTGACACCTCCTACACTCACTGTTGTCGGAAGAAATGCGCTCACTCGGTGGGCTCCCATAATTGGGTTTTATCGTTGGTGCTCACCTACAATCTCTTGACCAATTATGTGAGCCAAAACAGTATTAGGACCCGGTACAAGGGTACAAACAACCACAGGTAGATGAGGTGGGAGGCTGGTGGTGGTGGTTGATGGTGAGTGTGTGTGGAGGGAGAGCGGTGGGGGAGAGACTCTCGCTGACGCACCGCACGCCACTACCCACGAAGGTGGCTTGATAAGCCACTCTATGCCAAAGGAACGGTGAAAACCACTCTTAGCATCCAACAGGGAGCACAAAGCGATATGTCAATACTTCAAGGAACTTTTGGCCCTTTCTTCTTACTGCGTGGCATACTTCTCTCTCTCATGGGTTAGAAGCTGGGTTGGCTGACTGGCTTACCCCACGAGAATGGCTGACTGGAAGACGTGTAACGATGCACAAAGCACGGAGGAGCAGTTGGATGACAGGAGACAAGCTGGATGATAGGCTGACTGGCGTTCACTTCCACAGTCTGGCTTACTGACTGGCTTAATTGCAAAATCCGGGTCAACCCTCGGAGATTGAAGCAAACAGCACAAAGAACTAAGCCAGGAGCTTGAAACGGCTGCAACAGGCTTGCAGGCTGGAGGTTGTTTAGGGGAGTAGCTGGTGGGTGATGGGTTTCCCTTTGACCCTGCCGGCTACTCCAAACAGACTTCTAACGTCCTTGAATTACCCGTAAAAACTAAATCCCCCGCTCCACACCGGTGCCAAACCATTTATCATGTGGGAGTTCGACATGTGGATTAGGTAAGAAAATACTCACGTAGGCTGGTATTCGTATAATTACAGATAGGTGGATAACGCCCTTACAGCCGTGACCTGCCTCCTTGCTCACCTCTTTGTAACACTGACTGACTGGCCGCAAGTACCCCATATGTGAGAGGGTCTTTGAATAATGCCAGTCAGCGCAATGAGTTCAGATAGTTGACTCAGGCAGAGACGGTTGGTCGTGAGTCAACTGGCCACAGTGGTTACTGGTAAAATGGTTACTACTACTGAGAATTGAAGTTGATTTGGTGAATGCTCCCTCGTGACTAGTCTCTTTTTGTCGGTCTGGGGCTCCACGCATACAATGTCTGAACCCCAATTTGATGTGATCTGAGTATATTGTTTTTGATATGGTGACATTTCTTATCAGATCATCATTGTTAGTGAAGATGAGGTCTAGTGTATTCTCCAGTCTAGTAGGCTCTATTATTTGCTGGTTTAAATTGAATTTTGTGCAGAGATTTAAAAGCTCATGTGAGTGTGAGTTTTCATCAGAGCTGCCTCCTGGTGTTATTACTGCAACAATATTATTTGCTATATTCCTCCATTTTAGGTGCCTTAAGTTGAATCCCCCAGGAGCAAGATGTTGGGTGCAGGAGCTGGAAGATTTTCCAGACAGTGGTCAATCTTTAACAGCTGTTCCTGGAATTGCTGGGATGTTGCATCCGGAGGCTGTAGACTACCACAATGACTAGGTTTTGGTTCTCGACCTTTACTGCTAAAACTTCCACTACGTCATTTGAGGCATTAAGCAGTTCTGTGCAAACAAGATGACTCTGCAATGTACAGGCCAACCCCCCCCCCTTTTGCCTGCTCACTCTGTCACATCTGTATAGGTTGTAACCTGGGATCCATATTTCATTGTCCAAAGTGATCCTTTATGTGGGTCTCAGTGAAAGCCGCGAACATTGCCTTTTGCACCAACAATACCACCAGTCCGATAACATTCTTCTTTGCAAATATACAGGTCTAAAGCCAGCAACAAACAACAAAATACCTTTCATCCGTGGACTGCTTGCAGAGGCAAAGGCAATGTTCGCGGCTTTCACTGAGACCCACATAAGGATCATTGGACAATGAAATATGGATCCCAGGTTACAACCTATACAGATGTGACAGAGTGAACAGGCAAAAGGGGGGGGTTGGCCTGTACATTGCAGAGTCACTTGTTTGCACAGAACTGCTTAATGCCTCAAATGACGTAGTGGAAGTTTTAGCAGTAAAGGTCGAGAACCAAAACCTAGTCATTGTGGTAGTCTACAAGCCTCCGGATGCAACATCCCAGCAATTCCAGGAACAGCTGTTAAAAATTGACCACTGTCTGGAAAATCTTCCAGCTCCTGCACCCAACATCTTGCTCCTGGGGGATTTCAACTTAAGGCACCTAAAATGGAGGAATATAGCAAATAATATTGTTGCAGTAATAACACCAGGAGGCAGCTCTGATGAAAACTCACACTCACACGAGCTTTTAAATCTCTGCACAAAATTCAATTTAAACCAGCAAATAATAGAGCCTACTAGACTGGAGAATACACTAGACCTCATATTCACTAACAATGATGATCTGATAAGAAATGTCACCATATCAAAAACAATATACTCAGATCACAACATAATAGATCTTCAGACATGTATGCGAGGAGCCCCAGACCGACAAAATGAGACTAGTCACGAGGGAGCATTCACCAAATTCAACTTCAATAACAAAAACATAAAGTGGGACCAAGTAAACCAAGTCCTAACCGATATAAGCTGGGAAGATATACTAAGCAACACAGACCCAAACTTATGCCTAGAACAGATTAACTCGGTGGCACTCGATGTATGGACAAGGCTTATTCCTCTAAGAAAAAGGAGGAGTAGATATAAAATAGAAAGAGACAGGCGCTCCCTTTACAGGCGACGGAAAAGAATAACAGAGCGGCTAAAAGAGGTCAATATATCTGAAATGCGTAGGGAGACACTGGTCAGAGAAATAGCAAGCATCGAACTTAAGCTAAAGAATCCTTTAGGAGTCAGGAATCGCGGGAAGAACTAAAAGCTATAAATGAAATCGAAAAAAAACCAAAGTATTTATTCTCCTATGCCAAATCAAAATCGAGAACAACGCCCAGTATTGGGCCCCTACTTAAACAAGATGGGTCCTACACAGATGACAGCAAGGAAATGAGTGAGCTACTCAAGTCCCAATATGACTCAGTTTTTAGCAAGCCGCTAACCAGACTGAGAGTCGAAGATCAAAATGAATTTTTTATGAGAGAGCCACAAAATTTGATTAACACAAGCCTATCCGATGTTATCCTGACGCCAAATGACTTCGAACAGGCGATAAATGACATGCCCATGCACTCTGCCCCAGGGCCAGACTCATGGAACTCTGTGTTCATCAAGAACTGCAAGAAGCCCCTATCACGAGCCTTTTCCATCCTATGGAGAGGGAGCATGGACACGGGGGTCGTCCCTCAGTTACTAAAAACAACAGACATAGCCCCACTCCACAAAGGGGGCAGTAAAGCAACAGCAAAGAACTACAGACCAATAGCACTAACATCCCATATCATAAAAATCTTTGAAAGGGTCCTAAGAAGCAAGATCACCACCCATCTAGAAACCCATCAGTTACACAACCCAGGGCAACATGGGTTTAGAACAGGTCGCTCCTGTCTGTCTCAACTACTGGATCACTACGAGAAGGTCCTAAATGCACTAGAAGACAAAAAGAATGCAGATGTAATATATACAGACTTTGCAAAAGCCTTCGACAAGTGTGACCATGGCGTAATAGCACACAAAATGCGCGCTAAAGGAATAACAGGAAAAGTCGGTCGATGGATCTATAATTTCCTCACTAACAGAACACAGAGAGTAGTCGTCAACAGAGTAAAGTCCGAGGCAGCACGGTGAAAGCTCTGTTCCACAA
>NW_026484759.1:0-26134 GCF_026875155.1 Cherax quadricarinatus | reverse complement strand
AAAATATTATGTAGGAATCTGTTGAATAATGTCACCTTTAGTGACTCCAACCCAGCTGGAAAGTAATCCTTATATTGGAAGAATACTTCGAAACTTCTAAACCACTGAACCCACAGTGACGTCACTGTTGTTGGAAGACTAAAACTACCGTCGCTACAAAATTGATAGTGACCTCAGCTTTATTTGGGAAAACATTAAAACTATCGTAACTACTGAAACATTAAACAGAAATTTCGTCTGTATAATTTTTATCTTGCTTTCATTACATCTTTTCTTTGTAAACAGACAAGAAACTAAAAAAAAAATAAATGATTTTTTTGTGAAGGACATGACTTATTATGTTTAGTAAAACAAAGTTATCACTGCATAAAACAGCAGTATAGAAGATATAACAATGAAAAAAACTAGCCGGGGTTGTGGCAGTGGCTGACAAAATTTCTTGTCAGCAGAACGAGATATGATGGACGAACCATCCCAACGGGCGGGGATAGAACCGCGATCAGAGAGTCTCAAAACCCCAGACCGTCGCGTTAGCCACTGGACCAGTAGCCACAATAAGATTCGTCCAACTAGGTATTTTCTACACCATAGGAAGGTTAGCATAGGCACGACGGTCTGGAGTTTTGAGACTCTTTGATCGGGGGTTCTATCCCCGTCCTTGGTATGGTTTGTTTGCAATCGTGTCATTACGATTTCGTGAGTCATGTTACGGCTTTAAGGGGACTGAGTAGAGTTCGTCACGGCCACGCTAGCTGGGGGATTCGTCTGTAAAAAACTTGCATTTGTGGTCACGGGTGGGGGCCTTTGCAAACCCTTTCTATGGTGTGGAAATATACCTAGTTGGAGAATTCTTACTGTGGCTAGCTGGTTCCAGTGGCTAACACGACGGTGTGGATTTTTGAGACTCTCTGATCGCGGGTTCTATTCACCCCGTGGTATGGTTTGTTTGCAGTCGTGTCATTACGATTTGTGAGCTATGATGGACGACTTTATTTTCATTGTCACTAATTTTTGTTGTGAAGTTTTGGGGAAATTTGTCATGGGGTGACATGAATGTCAATATTAGAGACACTTTGTGGAAGTTCCAGTGGGAAAGTTTGGTGTCAATAACAATATGCAACTTAAACTTACCTCAATAATACGCAAGAATGTTAACATGCAATAACGGTAAATACACACAAAAAATTAAAACAACACGGAAGAACAGTTAATGTAATTTACAAGAAGTGTAGTAGGGATAAGCGACACATTAAAAAACAGCAGAGTAACACAAAACGAGAGTAAACAGTACAATAACACACGTAAAGTAACTCATAATAACAAAACATAATACAGAGGGAAACATAGTTTTAACACACAAGTATAGTAAATTATTAGAACAAGAAGTAAGACTGAAATTAAGAACAATAAGGATTGAACTTAAGAACAATAAGTAAGATTGAACTTAAGAACAATAAGTAAGATTGAACTTTAAAAACAATAAGAAGATTGAACTTAAGAACAATAAGAAGATTGAAAATTAAGAACAATAAGTAAGATTGAACTTAAGAACAATAAGCTAAGATTGAACTTAAGAACAATAAGAAGATTGAACTTAAGAACAATAAGTAAGATTGAACTTTAAGGGTATAAGTAAGATTGAACTTAAAACAATAAGTAAGATTGAACTTAAGAAATAAGTAAGATTGAACTTAAGGGAAATAAGTAAGATTGAACTTAAGAAAAATAAGTAAGATTGAATTAAGAATAAAATGAATTAAACAATGTAAAATTTAACTTAAGAAAAAATAAGTAAGTTGAACTTAAAACAATAAGTAAGATTGAAATTAAGAAAACAAAATTAAAAGCATAAAAGTTGAACTTAAGACATAAGTAAGATTGAACTTAAACAATAAGTAAGATAGACTAAGAAAATAAGAATTAACTAAAACAATAACATTGGCAAATGCAGCAAACCCGGCATTTTTCAACACCACTATTACGAACTATTCCTGTCTGAACAACATGCCTCTGCCTTCATTTTTCCGGACTCTCACTCACACTCCTTCAGCAGACATTTCAGATCCTTTCTCCCAACCGCTCCTGAACTTTACTGGCACCTATCAGACCTGTCTCCTGCCCAAGCACTTGCTCAGAACTTCTATAACCTCTCCACCGCTGACTACGTTGATTCATGCTACCTCAACCACTTGTCTCGGTGGGCCCGTGGTCTGGGTGGATAAAGCTCCCCGTTTCAACACACGGAGGGCCCGGGTTCGATTCCCGCGGTGAGAACCATTTCGAACACGTTTCCTTACACCTGTGTCCTGTTCACCTAGCAGCAAATATGTACCTGGGTGTTATGCGACTGTGTGGGACGAGCATCCTGGGGACAAGATTAAGGACTCCCCCAATGGAAATAGTAAGACATCTCGATGACGCACTGACTTTCTTGGTTATCCTGAGTGGCTAACCCTCCTGGGTTAAAAATCCGAACGAAATCTTATCTTCATCTGTCTCCCAACCTCTCCCAGTCTTCCGTTACACAACCGATACTTTACACCCCTCCACGCTCCTGTACCTTCATCACCTGCTACCACCACTGTAGATTTGCCCAATGAATCCACTCCAGAAGAGGACGATAGCGACGACTCAGTAAACTCTCATGGAAAAAACATTGCCTTCTACTACACTTCTCCTTCAAATACTGACACCAGACCTGTACTTAGGACTATACAAAAGCCTCGGTGCTGGAACAGTCAAGTATGCATGTGAATCACCGCTCACTTCACACTCACCCACTTCCTTGAGTTCATCAAGCCTCTACGTTTCAACTTCAGTAACAAGTAAACTATACCACCTATCTAAGAAGCAGATTCAAAAATGTTCGTAATTGCTCCATTGCTAAACCTGCCCTCCTCAGTTACTCCTGTAACTCCCATATTTGTTCTACCCTCTGATGTGACCTCCTGCTGCCAGCTACTCAAGATTCACAAGACTTCACTACCACAAGTTCGATACAACATCCCTGCTATTCCTGATTCTCAAGTCGTCCCACGATCACCTTAGCTCCTGGGATAAGTCTTGGCTTCGTATTTCTCTAAGAACACTCCTCTACCAGCACTATTTCTTACATCTGTCCCCGTCTTCCTCGCTCATCCCCTTGGGAACTTACCTAATTGTTTGCTTTTTTGCTATGTACTGTTTGTAACGACGGCTTGACAAAGTTCCTGGAGAGCGAAACGTATGCCACAATAAAAATACACATTAGTTGCACTTGTGACCCTTTTACTTTACATAAAAATATTACCTGACTTGTTAAACGTTGGAATCTGCAGTAAGTAATTGTTGCCCATATATCTGATCAGTTAATTTCCTATAACAGACATCATTGTAAATTAAATTTATTCTTTGTATGTTATTTTACCTAAATACATAGTGAAAAAAAATTGCCGTACCTAGTGAGATTGTGTCAGTGTCAGGTCAGGAAGCATGAGACAGTTGGTATAATGCAGACATCACAGTTCTGTTACCTGGAGTTTACCTGGAGAGAGTTTCCAGTGGGACAGGACGCCCACCCCCCCCCGCGGCGTGCCCGGTCTGTGACCTGGTCCTCCTGTGGAGGCCTGTGAAAGCAAAGTGATTTGTGGTGAAATGGAAATAAGTTCACTCTGACTTTTGGGTTATCCTAGGTTCTCTACACATTATGCTGCAATATATGATAATCTATGTAACTATATTTTGTATACCTGAATAAACTTCTCAGTTACAACTCCAGTTATAAAAGTTACTAAATTCCTTAGTCCATCCTCAAACTTAAGTTTTCTATTTTCTATTTTGTCAGAGAGAAAACGTATAGTTTAAAAGGGATAACTCAAACAGATTTTGGCATAAGTTGATTGCCTAAAAAAGCCTTACAGTAACAGAAAACTTGATAAAGTACCCGAGATTCGAAATACATACTCAAAGTTGTGATTGTCATATGGACCTTAGGCAACAGTTTCCATCCTCCACACACACTCAGTTTTAAATGAAATTTTCCAACTTTGAATTTAACAAGAAAATCCTAATCTCATTTTGACCATCCGTTCATTAATAAAGGGAGAATTTCTCATGTATATAAGTTATAATATCTAAAGTGAAAGGTCCCCTCAAATCTGCACACAGTAATCACTCCCTACGAAAGGAAAAAATTCAGCAGGCCTTGCAACCATCCTGCCATAGGCGCCATGAGTACTCGCTCCTGACACAGATAATCATTGGGCCCCTGACACTTACTGTTTTCAGGGGCCCAAGACTGTCAATTGCTCCCAGCATGCATAAGGGGATTACCAATAAAACCCCTGGCAGTTTCAAGAGGGATCATGACAGGCAATTCACCAAAAGTCATTTCCCAACCAACCGGGTTGTGGATCATACGTCAGTCTGCGTGTGTCTAAGCAAGTAACAGCCTTGGTTGAATCAAGCTCTGATCACTGCGAGCCTGGTCATGGACTGTTTCCGGTTAGGCGTAGACCTCCCAAACCACTCTTCAGGTATACTCTCCCCCAGGATGCTACCTCCGACACCAAGTACCTACTTATTGTTTAGGTGATCAGGGCAGCAAGTGTACGGAAACACGCACAATTTTCTGCAGGGAGTCGAACCCTGTCCACATTGTGTGAACTGGGACGCTACCAACTGATGCGGGCGAGTACCACAACACCATAAACAAGTCTTTTAAAAATACTAAGAACCTATATTAAGGCAACTGGAATCCAGATCTTTCCAGAGAAGAATATTATGACTTATTGAGCTATATACCATATATACCACTTAATGGCGTGTACCTTGTACCAATGAAAGTTTTGATCCAATAATTTTTTTTTTTATTTTATTTGAAACAACAATTCATAGCGTAACATAAAACCCCCTTAAAAAAGGGTTGATATACATTTAGTATTAATGCATTATGAATCTAAATCCCTCAGGACGTACAATAGCAAATAACAAACTACAATTATTAACCAGACACAAAGGAGGTTACACAAATAACACTAGAAAATATCGCTTATGACAGAATAGTAACATTATTTATTTTTACTTTTTATTGTACAATATATTGCTCAACATATTATATATAACAATCAGAAGTCTTACTCCCAAATCAATATTACATCATAGTGATTAACTGTCTTTTAACTTTGCTTACCATTACTAAATTAGTCCGCTTATATTTTTTCTCCTTTATTTTAGGCTTTATTAAACAATCTTAGTTCATATATTACAATTGTTAAAAAAATAAAGGTGCTATTCTCAGGCTAAAGTGTAATACATTTCAACTATTTGCCATTATATTCATTTAATAGATACACATTTTTTGTTCACCACAAATTTTATTTTAGTCCTTTTATATTGGTCTCCTTAATTTTAGCTTTAAATAATTACCTTAGTTCATATTTTAACATTTGTTAAAATAATCAGGCTATTTATAACTTTAGAATATTTACTTTGTCTTATAATTAATTCAGAACTGTAATTTCAACTATAAATCATATGATAACAAGCATTGATCCTGATACAACCTCTTTATATTTTGAATGACTTAAATGAATCAAACAATAACTGTAATTACTACACAGCAGAACAATCAAATGCACTTCTCGGAGCCAATCAACAACATAACTATCTTTAATCTACAATATCAGATCTTTAAGCAAGCATTACGATGACCTCATAGCATTTCTAAATTGCCCTGCATGCCAGTATGTCCATCATTACAACTAACTGAAACGCGGTCTAAAGCCAGATACTACAGATGTCTATGCCATTCTTGGGTTACAACAGCCATACACAACTGTAAGGCCAGACCAACAAGGTGGGTGGCACAGCTATATACTGCTCAAGGGCACCAACTAGAATGTATCACTAATACTTGCACAAGGGAAGAACATAGGGAATATAATAGCTAAAATTCGGTCCAAATACCTACAAAAACCTCTCACAGTGATATACAGCTACAGAGTACCACAGTCAAACATTAGCTAAGCCTTTTTAGTGACAACCTAGGAAGTATGATAACTGATGCACGCATGAACCCAAAGATCACTTACTACTCTCTGGTGACTTCAGCCATAAATCTCCAGTCAAGACCAGGACCACACACGTTACTTGAATTCACAAACACTATGAATTAACTTCATGTTTCTAACAACAGTAACAAAACCTAACAAGAGTTACAGAGACTAGTGTTTCCCTACTTAGACCACACATCTGAACCAACACCATTTCCCTTTAAACATCAGCATATAATTACAGATAAATACCACAGACCATTACCTAACTTACCTCATACAAACTTGGCAAATTACCCCCTAGCACTACTAAAGACACTTTCAGACTTCACAATGAGGCAGCCATTACTAACTTCACAACAGCAGTAACAAAACATTGACAGGCACACTGAGCTAGAAATCTATACAGATATTTACGAATGTATTAATAATTTTCTAAAAAAGACCCAATACCCTCTATAACAAGCACTACCCTAAAGAAACTAAAGAGATGACTGCGAAAGACTGAACATGTCCCTGGCTAACCCCCAGCTTCTCCAAATCCAAAATACTAAACACCTATATGGAAAAACAGTACAGAAGGGACCACATAACCAGAAACCAAACAAAACGTTACTCTCAATCCTAACCAAGCCTGATAAGAAGGGCTAAAAAAATTGTATTATGAGAACAGATTATCCAACATACGAGTGACAAAAAAAAGACGCTGGAAAACCCTATCAAAATACTAGGAACAAAAAAGTTAACACGAAATAGCGAAATTGTAATTAACAAAAACCAGAATGAACCCTAATTCCCACCTACTGAAACAGCAAAAACAGACTCAATGATTTCTTCTCCACTATAGGAAAAAACCTTGCCGATGAAATCCCAAGCTCAGATTACCCCCACCCAATGACAACCTCACTGGCAACTACCACCCGAACACACTGAGTCCAGCTCCGACTAACGCCCAAAAGAAGACTCCCTTATTATCAACAAACTAAAAAAACAAGTATCAGTAGATTTAAATACGCTTACCTACCACATCCCTATATACAAAAAAAGTGTCACAGGTCTATCACCTAAATGCACTATAAGACAAAAAAGAATGCAGATATAATAAATACAGACTTTGCCAAAGCCTTCGACAAGTGTGACCAAGGCGTAATAGCGCACAAAAATGGCGTGCTAAAGGAAATAACAGGAAAAGTTCGGCGATGATCAAGTAATTTCCATCACTAACATATACACAGATATAAGTTCCGTCAACGAGTAAAGTCCGAGGCAGCTACGGTGAAAAGCCTCTGTTTCCACAAGGCACAGTACTCGCTCCCGATCTTTGTTCCTCATCCTCATGTCCGACATTCGACAAGGATGTCATCCACAGCACCGTGTCCTCCTTTGCAGATGACACCCGAATCTGCATGACAGTGTCTTCCATTGCAGACACAGCAAGGCTCTAGGCGGACATCCGCCAAATCTTTCAGTGGCGCCAGAAAGAACAATATGAAGTTCACGATGGAGAAATTTCAAATTACTCAGATAATGGTAAACAGACGAGGAAAGTTAATCTTCATCAGAGTACAAAACAAATTCTGGCCAACAAAATAGCAGCGAAACACCAACAGTCAAAGACCTGGAGTGATCATGTCGAGGATCCTCAACTTCAAGGACCAGAACATTGTAATCAATCGCATCTGCTAGACCCCCCCGAACTCTCCTCCAGGTAAAGCTCCAGTAACATTGCAACACTCTTAACAAATCCATTAAATAAACACTGATATCATATTGAAGAATGTCAAATCGATTATTTCGCAATCACTCTACCTTCCCTACAGTTCTCAAAATAGCAAGGTCACCGCGCCGATCTAAAATGGAGGAGACCACACAGACTTGAATAACTAAAGGCCAATATCCAAACTTACATACAACCCTCTCTTAAAATCTTTGAAAAATTAATCCATAACGTATCTATTCCTACCTCATCTCCCACAACATACTCAACCCCTGTCAATTTGGGTTCAAGGCCTAATAAAATACTATGATGCTATTATCACATGCTAGAACATATTTAAACAGCAATAGAGAAACAAGAAGTCCCACTGGGGATCTTCATTGACTTTAACCGGAAAAGATTTTGATAACAGTTGACCACGACTTGCTCCACATAAAATTGTCGCACAAATGGATAAAAGAGGGCACTTCCCTCAACGCACAGCCAATTACCGTTGGTGGCGCCTCTTCTCTTTCCTCGAATACATAAACGATCTACCAAAAGCATCCAACCTACTCAAACCACACTATTTGCAGATGACACAACAACGCCTACTGTCACCCGAGCCATTCATGCTATAGCCAATACTGTTAAATACCGAATTACAGAAAATATCAACCTGGATGAGGACCAACAAACTTATTCCTGAAACATTGAACAAAACCTACTTCATTCAGTTTGTTAACAGAGCTGCAGATGTGTCTCTTAACGATAATGAAAAATTGATCACCTATTACAAAACTCACAGAGGGAAAATTCCTAGGAATCCACCTTGATAATAGACCTCAAATTTCAAACACATATACAACAAATTTCCCCAAAAAATTCCAAGACCGTAGGCATACTATCGAAGATACGGTACTACGTTCCACAGTCAGCCCTCCTGGTCCTATATCACTCACTTATTTACCCCTATCTCACCTATGGAATTTGTGCATGGGGCTCAGCAACAATAAACCATCTCAGACCACTAATTACCCAACAAAAGGCTAAGAGATAAGAGATTTCGTTCGGATTTTTAACCCCGGAGGGTTAGCCACCCAGGATAACCCAAGAAAGTCAGTGCGTCATCGAGGACTGTCAACTTATTCCATCTGGGGTCCAAATCGTTGATCCCCCAGGATGCGACCCACACCAGTCGACTAACACCCAGGTACCTATTTGCTGCTAGGTGAACAGGACAACAGGTGTAAGGAAACGTGTCGAAATGTTTCCACCCGCCGGGAATCGGAACCGGGCCCACTCCGTGTGTGAAGCGGGAGCTGAGCCAAAACAGGCCACCGGGCCACCCGGGCTGCAGTCAAATGATAATACAATACCACCGTACAGGCAGCACAGCTCCACCAATATTCAAAACTCTGAAGCACTCTCCATACAAAACATCCATACTATTACTGCACCACTACGACATATAACACTTAACTCTGACATAAACCCTCCCCTCACACATCCTCCTTACCAACCTCAACAGAACACATGACCGTAGCAACAGACACAGATTCCACTCTTTGATGTTCCTCTTGTCCATCTCAACCGCTATGCAAAAACTCAAATACATACAACAACCACAATCAACACTACCCAACTATCCCTACAATCATCACTACAACAAGCCATCATAACATCACAATAAATCACTTCACCACAATAATCTCTGCACCACAATAATCACTGCACTACAATGATCCCTACATACAATCACCCCACCTCACCACAATATATCAACTACACCACAATCACTAACGTAACGCCACAACTATTACACAGGTCTTAACGTCGCTATGTATCTTCATTCACTATATAACTTCCCAGTGTTTCTATACTTGACAGTTCAGTAGTAACTCAGGAAGTAACTGAACAAGATCTCGGGCAGAAGAAAAGATTAATTTTCATTATCCCAAAACATTGTGATCTCGTTCCTAGTAGTTATACACAGCTACGGTTAGTTGTTGTTTAATGGTAACAATGTGGAGTTCCTGGATGCTATGTCGTGGAGATCTTAATATCCGATCCAAGGAGAGGATGCTCCTTGGCGAGGGATCTTACGGCAACGTTTATCTTGTGACCTTACCGCGACGAACAGCAGCGCTCTGAAGACATCAAATGCCGACAAAAAAAGGATAAAGCTTTAGAAAAATATTGTCAAAGCTTCCTCAAGGATGGCCAAAATTCTTTCAGCCCTGAAAGGAGCCGGTGGCGCCGGGTCCAGTTCTTCAACGGAATTCAAGACCATCCCTTCTGCAATGCTCGTGCCTACAAGGGCAGCCAGAACCTTCGGACATCTAACAGGGTTCTACATACAAAACCTCCTTGATGTTGAATCCAGATTGGCAAGAAAGTTGCAGGAGATCCAGAAGCTGGTTATATTCCATAACGATTTAAAGGAGGATAACATAATCATCGATGATCAGCTGAGGAACCTCAGGTTAGGCATACTTGACTACGGACTGGCTGTTCCTAAAGGACGTATTATCTTTTTTTTTTGTTTTTTTTCCCCCCCCCCCAATGGAATGTGATCCTGAAGACTTTTTTCCTTGGTGTGCTCCAGAGATCTTTGCTGGAAACCATCCACGTCCAGCTAACTGAGTTTTCCTCATAAGGGTAATGTGATGTCATTAGTTCCTGAAAGCATCTGAAGAGCTGGCCTAAAGGGTTGGATAACGTTAGTCCCAGTCATGCTATGGATCCTAACCCAAAAATCGAACCATCACTGCGGGAATTGTTTGCGTCGTATTGATTAAATTTTCTACGAACCCGCTGAGGAGGCATGCAAGCAGAAGAACCAACAGCCGGGGACCAGTCAACAATCTAAAGAAACAACAGTAAAAAAAGCAGAGGGAATAAAAGTAGAAGACAGAGGAAAGGTTCAAGAGGAATGAACCAAAAGATGAGCAAAAACGACGAAGAAAAGAGGAAAAGGAAAAACGACGAGGAAAAGGACGATAATAAGAAAAATGATGTGGTTACTTCCTTCTCTTACTTCTGGCCGGACGCAAATTATGATAAAATATTAATAAAAAAATATTACACAAAATATAACAGACAGACATAGCAATATAAGATAAATGATAAATAAAAACAGCAATTGAACACTAAACAAAATATATAGACCAAAATATTAATAATATTACAAAGAAGAAACAATAACAAGAGCAAAGAAGAAAAGATAAGAAGGCAATCGCGTAAGACAAACAATACAAATAAAAAATCAACTAATGATGAAAGCAAGTATTAAAACAACAAAAATCAAGTCATTTATATAAACAAAACGAAATAAACAAGAGCTACATAAAAAAAAACTTAGGTACGCTTAATCCCAATATTTTAATATTTTTTGATCTTTGGTTAACAAAAGAAAGGGGTTAATTTTTTTTGTTTGTCTTTAGTTAACAAAGGAAAGGTGTTAATTTTCGTGAGTTATATTGTCCTAATTACACCTTAGTTAACATGACTCACGAAATCGTAATGACACGATTGCAAACAAGCCATACCACGGGCGGGGTTAGAACCGGCAATCAGAGAGTCAGAAACTCCAGACCGACGCATTAGCCACTAGACCAGCTGACTACAATAGCAATATTTTTTTTATTATTTTTTTATTATCACACCGGCCGATTCCCACCAAGGCAGGGTGGCCCGAAAAAGAAAAACTTTCACCATCATTCACTCCATCACTGTCATGCGCAGAAGGGTGCTTTACACTAACAGTTTTAACTGCAACATAACACCACGTGCTCCTTCAAGTGCAGGCACTGTACTTCCCATCTCCAGGACTCAAGTCCGGCATGCCGTTTCCCTGAATCCCTTCATAAATGTTACTTTGCTCACACTACTCCAACACACCCGTCAAGGTATTAAAAACCATTTGTCTCCATTTACTCCTATCAAAACACGCTCACAAGGCTTGCCTGCGAAGTTCCAAGCCCCTCGCACCCAAAACCTCCTTTACCCCTCCCTCCAACCCTTCCTGGCCGACCTCCTACCCCGCCTTCCTTCCACTACAGACTGGATACACTCTTGAAGTCATTCTGTTTCGCTCCATTCTCGCTACATATCCGAACCACCTCAAAAACCACCTTCCTCAGCCTTCTGAAACAGTTGATGGTAATGCCCGCACCTCCTCCTAACTTCCAACTACCTACGAATTCTCTGCATTATATTCACACCACAACCTTGCCCTCATACATGACATCTCCACTGCCTCCAGCCTTCTCCTCGCTGCAACATTCATCAACCCACGCTTCACTACCCATATAAGAGCGTTGGTAAAACTATACCTCATACATTCCCCTCTTTGGCCTCCAAGGTCAAAGTTTTTCTTTGTCTCCACAGACTCCTAATTGCACCACTCACAGTCTTTTCCCTCATCAATTCTAGTGATTCACCTCATCTTTCATAGACCCAACCGCTGACACTCCACTCCCAAATATCTGAATAGGCGTTACACCATCCTCCATACTCTCTCCTCCAATCTGATATTCAATCTTTCATCACCTAATCTTTTTGTTTATCCTCCTCCATAACCTTACCTCTTTCCTGAATTCACCTTTAATTTTCTTCTTTTGCACACACCTAACCAAATTCACCATCCCACCAATCTCTGCAACTTCTCTTCAAATCTCCCAAGAGCTACAGTGTCCATCACAAAGAGCAGCTGTGACAACTCCCACTTTGTGTGTGATTCTTTATCTTTTAACATCCACGCCTCTTGCCAAGACACTCGCATTTACTGCTCTTACAACCCCATCTATAAATATATTAAACAACCACGAGACATCACACATCCTTGCTAAGGCCTACTTTTACTGGGAAAAAATTTCCCTCTTTCCTACATATCAACTTGAAGCCTCACTATCCTCGTATAAAGAACTCTTCTCTGCTTTCATAACCTACTCCTACACCATACCACTGCAACATCTTCCCACAATGGCCCCCCCTATCCACCCTGTCATAACGCCTTTTCCAAATCCATAAATGCCACAAAGACCCTCTTAGAGCCTTAATCTAAATACTGTTCACTTATATGTTTCACTGTAAACCACCTGGTCCACACACCCCCCTACCTTTCCTAAAGCCTCCTTGTTTCATCTGCATCCTATTCTCTTCTCCCGTCTTACTACTCTTTATAAATAGAGTACATATACTCACCTAATTGTGGTTGCAGTGGTCCGAGACTCAGACTCCTGGCCCCGCCAGGGCTGAATGTGATCGGTTAGACTGAGCTAGAGACTAAGATGAACTAACACTTGACCAAAAAGGCAATAAACTGTTTGCTTGAACAACTAATTCCGATCACAATCTAATCGAAGTCCAGACTACAATGCATAGGGTACTGAACAGCAGAATGCAATGTACCTGTGAAGGTGTCCTTTTCACAAAATACAATTTCAACAACAAGAATCATCAACTGGGTACCGAGGTAAACCATGTCCTAAACGAAACGATGTTGGAAGTTGTCTTAAATGACATGGATCCAAACCAGTGCCTTGAAAGGATCAACTTCCTGCACCGAAGGCAAGATTCTAGGCATATTTCCCCTAAGAAGAGAAGAGCAGGAGTAAACTGGAGAGAAAAAGACGCTCCCTCAACAGAAGCGACAGAGTCACTGAGCTCCTCAGGAGTGCTAGAATATCTGATACACAAAGGAGGCGCTGACCAGGGAAGTGGAAACAATCGAACTTAAGCTAAATGACTCTTACAGGAACCAGGATAGGCAGGAGGAGCTTAAAAGCAATTAGTGAAAATTGAAAAGAAATTCAAAAATATTTCTTCATATCCAAAAACAAGGCAAAATACACATCTAGTATCGGGCCTAACTCTACAGTGATGGGACTTACACAGAATTGACCAACAAGAAATGAGTGAAATATTGAAATTCTCCAGTACGCATCAACGCAGTTTGAAAACCGGCGATCCATTAACATAGAATAGAGGTCGCAATGACAAACTATCTTTCCTCGACGTCCGCATTCACAAGGTAGACAACAACCTAAGATTTCAAGTTTTATATGCGAAAACCAACCAATAAAAATGATCTCACTTTTATTCCAGTCCAAGATAATCTAAGACCAAAAGAGGCACGCATCATCGGGTTTTTCCATTAGAGCATAATCCCGAATTTGTAGTCCTTGAGTTTCTTGACGAGGAATGTACATATATTCAACCAACATTCCTGAGTTTTTTTACATTTTCTTCCTTTTTCATCAAAGACTGCAAGAAAAGATCTCCTTCAGATCAATTAATTCTTCCACGCATCACACCACTCCCCACAAAGTTATAATTCTTCCCAACACCAGGTTGTACTGAAGCGTTTCTAAAGTACTTCACAAGCTAACACCAAGTCGCCAAGCGCTTCTAGCACTTCAATATAACCAGAGATCTAACCAGACAAAATCAAGCACCACGAACAGTCAATGCCGGAGTTTACACTATACCTGTGAGGCTGTGACAAGAATTTATGTAGGTAGATAGGACACATAGGCAAAACATTTTGGGCCGAAATGTTGCCTATGTGCTTACTACCAACCTGTCCTGTATTGTAACCATTTGATAATCCCTCATCAAGATTTATGTAGGTGAAAACAGCAAGAAACCCTCGACAGAACCCGCCTCAATGAACACCATTTACGCATGATAAGGAACACAACTTAACAACGCCTGTGTACAACACCGAAATTCCTCCAATCATCTCATGAAATTCAGGGACGCTCAATTTAGTGAACAAAGAAACTAAATTCCGCAGACTCAAGTGCCTCGAGTCAGCACTAATCGCTGTTTCGAATAGAATTTAAAAAAAAACAAAGGCAGCTGTCACCATCTCTGAAGTCTTAGCAAGAATCCTCCTGAAAACGTAAACCCTGCCCAACACATAGTCTCGTCCTGTTGAATACTACGCAAAGCACATTACAGAGTGAACACTGAAGAACAGGTCTATATTGTCTAACCCTATTTTTATGTTACCCAAGTAATAGCTTTTTATATCCTTTACTCATGTACGGAGTAATTCTCTACCCTATTGTGTTACTACAACTTATGTCAACTACTACTACTACTGACTTCCACTAGTATAGCACCTCTACTCTGAGCCCTTTATATACCCTCTGTGTCCATTTACTGTTTGTAACCAAGCTTGACAAAGCTCCTGAGAGCGAAAACGTTGCACAAATAAAATGTCACATAGTTTCAGCACGTTGTGTCCTGTACTTTACACATAAAAAGTTAATTTAAAAAGACGTGAGGAAATCTGATTCTAACAAGGTTCTTATGTGAGCAGGTATTTTTCAGGACCAGTGAAATGACGATCTGAGACGAAAACTTAAAGTTTATAATTATTGTAAATATAAGTTGGTAGAATTACGACGATTTATGTAAAGTAAAAGGACAACAAGTGCAAAACTAATGTGACATTTTATTGTGGCAACGGTTTTCGCTCTCCAGGAACTTTTGACAAGATAGAGAGCCGTTACAAAACAGTACATGGACACAGTGGGTATATATGGCTCAGAGTGAGTTGCAGTACTAGTGGTAGTAGTAGTAGTAAAGTATGATCTAAGAATTCATACTACTACTACTACTGCTTAGATCACTACACACTACTACCACTAGTTACTGCCACTCTCACTCTGTCCTATATCTACCCTCTCTGGTCCATGTACTGTTTCGTAGTGGGGGAGGATGCTCCTGTTCACGACGCCTGATGTGAGTCTTCAAAGGTCGGAAAATTCTGTGGCATTGAGTTGGGTTGCCTGATAAGTCTGCAGTATGCAGGATTCTCTGCACCCATCGTCTGCTGAGGGTGATGCTCTGCCGAGCATGCGTCTCGTCGTTGGTGTCTTCCAGGCCTCACGAATTCTTTGATCCTCTCAGGGCATCGAGGTTCCAGCATGGTGTTTCTGCCTGCATTCGGGCAATCGTGTAGTAGGTGCGATGCATTCTTCAGCTTGGTGATGGCATTCCTCGTAGGGTGGGCTGGCTGCAGACACCGCAGATTACTCTGTTCGGACAGAATACATCCCAGAGTGTCCGTAAGGCTGGCACTTGAAAACAGTGACTGGTTAATTCTGCCGTGAAGGTCCTGATATCGTACCCTTGCCCAAGAACCGGAGGTCCAGCAGGGATGGCAGCGTCCTACACATTGCAGAAAAGGACCTGCCGGTTGGTGCTATTGCCTGCTGATTTTGCCTTGGAGGACGCTGAACTGACTCGACACTGGGTGGCTGCTACTGCCTCGATGGCATCATACAGCGGGTATCCGCATCACTACACCCCTTGTGACCTTCTCCTAGAAATTCCAGTTCCCTCCAGGTGAATGAGCGTCTGTCCCATGACTTTTATTCAAGGTGATATGCATTTCCCTGTGATAGGGAGTCAGTAGATTGGTTCTTATCTCCACCTCGAGGTTGAACCAATCTTGAACCTCATTTGGTGCCGTGTTTCCAGGTGTGTAACCACGCCATAGTGTTTTGTGTTCCCCATAAAAAGCCTTTAACTGAATCTGGAAGGTGATTTGAGCTGGTTTACCTGCTCCTTTGGAGGGACTGCGTGTCTACTGTTTCACATTGATCCATCCTTGACCGTATCTCTGGCTGCATGTTAGCTTGTCAGAACGGAGACTTTTCCCTCTGATGACACGGAGTGGTCCTCCGCAACTTCTTCGCTAGATTGCGCCCCACATTTCTAAATCCGAGTCGTACCATTATCTAAATCCGAGTCATGCCGTCGAGTCCCTGGAACATCGTGACCTCTTCCTTTCGGCAGAAGCCATGTAGTCAATCTTAGTGATAAGTAGCGAACTCCGTGAACTGAGTGTGTCTGATCGATAACCGCTAATGCTAAATATACCGAAAAACAAAACATGAGGAACAAGCGGCGCCAACAGGAAACATCTGGGCAACGCAATCAGCAGACGGCACTACACGAGCCCCCACCGGCCTCCTTGCCAGGCACAGCCACTATGCAGGCTGTGCCACTATGCAGGCTGTGCCTGTACCTCACCAGCAGATGCCGGTTACACAACTTGGCATACAGCAACAGGCCACGGTGTGCACCAGAGAAGAAATACAACCCTCAGCATTCCCCCAGATTACAACAGCCCAGATAATATCCACTGCTTCGAACCCACCGACAACGCAGCGCCCCTCAACAGAAAGGATCCTTACAACTCATCAAGGCATTCACGATATTTATCTCAACACAGTCACCTCCAACGGAACAACAGAGCATGTTCTGGCAAGTGTTACAGCACACTCCTGCGGGTATGCTTACTGCAAGCCAGGAAACAGTGATGCCATGAATCTGCAGATTATCAGAACGGACGAGCCAGTCCTCAGCTCCATGAAACAGCTGAGATGGGGGTAAACCCCTCATCGCTTATGAGGAACACTACTGAACTTGTCCGGTAACATGCTATGAAACAGCATATGCGAACAGTGATGAATCAATTCGCCTTTCAGGAGCCAGAGACGAGTCATCTCAAGATTAAGACCCGTGACCAGGACCCTGGTCTGGCGATTATACATACTGCACTGTTTCTCACTCCTGGTCCGTCGTGCTCTTCCGATCACACAGTTGCTCAGCACTCAAGAAGCCACCCTCGACCTCCGCCAGGGTGGGGAATTTCTATTCTACAAACGTCACATCCTTTTCAGCAATGCTGTCGCATCGTGTTGAAATACACCTGTGAATGTGCAATTAAATGGACGTCCTCGAAGTTAGCTTTAGCTACCGTCGTTAGACCTTCCTGCAGGCCAAATTTAACCGCAATCCACTACTCTGAAGGACTCCTTCATTGTCGTCTGCACAGACGACAACGGAAGCATCAAAACTCTAATGGACGACTCTTTCAGCCAGGACTCTACAAACACAACAATTCACTCTATATCCCCGTCGCCATTCTTGAAGTCGAAACGTTCGGTCTTTGTGAAAAACTGGGCAAATATCTCACCTCCTCTCTACTGAAGCACGAAGACATCTATTGAGGAACAAAACCACCTGGGCCTCGGTAGACAAGCAATCTCCAAGATCCCCTGACGCCGTCATCTATGTAAAGATTACATTCTCAACATCTCCATGGCTGCCAATCTCTCTCGATGGTCTGGCCATCTCATATTACCACATTCACCCAAGCATATAAGAACAAGAACGTTTCACATACATCCTCCCACTGGCAGGACCTCTAACACCTATAAACACAGGCCACCAGGACTGCCCCATCAGGATAAGAAGTTTTGCTCAAAATGTGGGAATGATGGACACGATTTCAGATCCTGCACCATTACTACAGCACCATCATCTCTTAACTGCAAGGGTGATCATCATGAAGAAAACGAAAGTTCCGAAGAACACCTCCAATTCACCGACATACGCTGCATTAAACAAACCACAAACCTACAACCACCACAAACTCCTACATCGCTATATCTAACGAGGCACCATCGCCCAGCAACTCCTCTCTCCACTCCCCGACGGTGCTTCCTCCAAGTGCTGTGCTGCATGGTGTATGCACACCTTGCAAATGCAGCAAACCCCGGCATTTTTCAACACCACTATTACGAACTATTCCTGTCTGAACAACATGCCTCTGCCTTCATTTTTCCGGACTCTCACTCACACTCCTTCAGCAGACATTTCAGATCCTTTCTCCCAACCGCTCCTGAACTTTACTGGCACCTATCAGACCTGTCTCCTGCCCAAGCACTTGCTCAGAACTTCTATAACCTCTCCACCGCTGACTACGTTGATTCATGCTACCTCAACCACTTGTCTCGGTGGGCCCGTGGTCTGGGTGGATAAAGCTCCCCGTTTCAACACACGGAGGGCCCGGGTTCGATTCCCGCGGTGAGAACCATTTCGAACACGTTTCCTTACACCTGTGTCCTGTTCACCTAGCAGCAAATATGTACCTGGGTGTTATGCGACTGTGTGGGACGAGCATCCTGGGGACAAGATTAAGGACTCCCCCAATGGAAATAGTAAGACATCTCGATGACGCACTGACTTTCTTGGTTATCCTGAGTGGCTAACCCTCCTGGGTTAAAAATCCGAACGAAATCTTATCTTCATCTGTCTCCCAACCTCTCCCAGTCTTCCGTTACACAACCGATACTTTACACCCCTCCACGCTCCTGTACCTTCATCACCTGCTACCACCACTGTAGATTTGCCCAATGAATCCACTCCAGAAGAGGACGATAGCGACGACTCAGTAAACTCTCATGGAAAAAACATTGCCTTCTACTACACTTCTCCTTCAAATACTGACACCAGACCTGTACTTAGGACTATACAAAAGCCTCGGTGCTGGAACAGTCAAGTATGCATGTGAATCACCGCTCACTTCACACTCACCCACTTCCTTGAGTTCATCAAGCCTCTACGTTTCAACTTCAGTAACAAGTAAACTATACCACCTATCTAAGAAGCAGATTCAAAAATGTTCGTAATTGCTCCATTGCTAAACCTGCCCTCCTCAGTTACTCCTGTAACTCCCATATTTGTTCTACCCTCTGATGTGACCTCCTGCTGCCAGCTACTCAAGATTCACAAGACTTCACTACCACAAGTTCGATACAACATCCCTGCTATTCCTGATTCTCAAGTCGTCCCACGATCACCTTAGCTCCTGGGATAAGTCTTGGCTTCGTATTTCTCTAAGAACACTCCTCTACCAGCACTATTTCTTACATCTGTCCCCGTCTTCCTCGCTCATCCCCTTGGGAACTTACCTAATTGTTTGCTTTTTTGCTATGTACTGTTTGTAACGACGGCTTGACAAAGTTCCTGGAGAGCGAAACGTATGCCACAATAAAAATACACATTAGTTGCACTTGTGACCCTTTTACTTTACATAAAAATATTACCTGACTTGTTAAACGTTGGAATCTGCAGTAAGTAATTGTTGCCCATATATCTGATCAGTTAATTTCCTATAACAGACATCATTGTAAATTAAATTTATTCTTTGTATGTTATTTTACCTAAATACATAGTGAAAAAAAATTGCCGTACCTAGTGAGATTGTGTCAGTGTCAGGTCAGGAAGCATGAGACAGTTGGTATAATGCAGACATCACAGTTCTGTTACCTGGAGTTTACCTGGAGAGAGTTTCCAGTGGGACAGGACGCCCACCCCCCCCCGCGGCGTGCCCGGTCTGTGACCTGGTCCTCCTGTGGAGGCCTGTGAAAGCAAAGTGATTTGTGGTGAAATGGAAATAAGTTCACTCTGACTTTTGGGTTATCCTAGGTTCTCTACACATTATGCTGCAATATATGATAATCTATGTAACTATATTTTGTATACCTGAATAAACTTCTCAGTTACAACTCCAGTTATAAAAGTTACTAAATTCCTTAGTCCATCCTCAAACTTAAGTTTTCTATTTTCTATTTTGTCAGAGAGAAAACGTATAGTTTAAAAGGGATAACTCAAACAGATTTTGGCATAAGTTGATTGCCTAAAAAAGCCTTACAGTAACAGAAAACTTGATAAAGTACCCGAGATTCGAAATACATACTCAAAGTTGTGATTGTCATATGGACCTTAGGCAACAGTTTCCATCCTCCACACACACTCAGTTTTAAATGAAATTTTCCAACTTTGAATTTAACAAGAAAATCCTAATCTCATTTTGACCATCCGTTCATTAATAAAGGGAGAATTTCTCATGTATATAAGTTATAATATCTAAAGTGAAAGGTCCCCTCAAATCTGCACACAGTAATCACTCCCTACGAAAGGAAAAAATTCAGCAGGCCTTGCAACCATCCTGCCATAGGCGCCATGAGTACTCGCTCCTGACACAGATAATCATTGGGCCCCTGACACTTACTGTTTTCAGGGGCCCAAGACTGTCAATTGCTCCCAGCATGCATAAGGGGATTACCAATAAAACCCCTGGCAGTTTCAAGAGGGATCATGACAGGCAATTCACCAAAAGTCATTTCCCAACCAACCGGGTTGTGGATCATACGTCAGTCTGCGTGTGTCTAAGCAAGTAACAGCCTTGGTTGAATCAAGCTCTGATCACTGCGAGCCTGGTCATGGACTGTTTCCGGTTAGGCGTAGACCTCCCAAACCACTCTTCAGGTATACTCTCCCCCAGGATGCTACCTCCGACACCAAGTACCTACTTATTGTTTAGGTGATCAGGGCAGCAAGTGTACGGAAACACGCACAATTTTCTGCAGGGAGTCGAACCCTGTCCACATTGTGTGAACTGGGACGCTACCAACTGATGCGGGCGAGTACCACAACACCATAAACAAGTCTTTTAAAAATACTAAGAACCTATATTAAGGCAACTGGAATCCAGATCTTTCCAGAGAAGAATATTATGACTTATTGAGCTATATACCATATATACCACTTAATGGCGTGTACCTTGTACCAATGAAAGTTTTGATCCAATAATTTTTTTTTTTATTTTATTTGAAACAACAATTCATAGCGTAACATAAAACCCCCTTAAAAAAGGGTTGATATACATTTAGTATTAATGCATTATGAATCTAAATCCCTCAGGACGTACAATAGCAAATAACAAACTACAATTATTAACCAGACACAAAGGAGGTTACACAAATAACACTAGAAAATATCGCTTATGACAGAATAGTAACATTATTTATTTTTACTTTTTATTGTACAATATATTGCTCAACATATTATATATAACAATCAGAAGTCTTACTCCCAAATCAATATTACATCATAGTGATTAACTGTCTTTTAACTTTGCTTACCATTACTAAATTAGTCCGCTTATATTTTTTCTCCTTTATTTTAGGCTTTATTAAACAATCTTAGTTCATATATTACAATTGTTAAAAAAATAAAGGTGCTATTCTCAGGCTAAAGTGTAATACATTTCAACTATTTGCCATTATATTCATTTAATAGATACACATTTTTTGTTCACCACAAATTTTATTTTAGTCCTTTTATATTGGTCTCCTTAATTTTAGCTTTAAATAATTACCTTAGTTCATATTTTAACATTTGTTAAAATAATCAGGCTATTTATAACTTTAGAATATTTACTTTGTCTTATAATTAATTCAGAACTGTAATTTCAACTATAAATCATATGATAACAAGCATTGATCCTGATACAACCTCTTTATATTTTGAATGACTTAAATGAATCAAACAATAACTGTAATTACTACACAGCAGAACAATCAAATGCACTTCTCGGAGCCAATCAACAACATAACTATCTTTAATCTACAATATCAGATCTTTAAGCAAGCATTACGATGACCTCATAGCATTTCTAAATTGCCCTGCATGCCAGTATGTCCATCATTACAACTAACTGAAACGCGGTCTAAAGCCAGATACTACAGATGTCTATGCCATTCTTGGGTTACAACAGCCATACACAACTGTAAGGCCAGACCAACAAGGTGGGTGGCACAGCTATATACTGCTCAAGGGCACCAACTAGAATGTATCACTAATACTTGCACAAGGGAAGAACATAGGGAATATAATAGCTAAAATTCGGTCCAAATACCTACAAAAACCTCTCACAGTGATATACAGCTACAGAGTACCACAGTCAAACATTAGCTAAGCCTTTTTAGTGACAACCTAGGAAGTATGATAACTGATGCACGCATGAACCCAAAGATCACTTACTACTCTCTGGTGACTTCAGCCATAAATCTCCAGTCAAGACCAGGACCACACACGTTACTTGAATTCACAAACACTATGAATTAACTTCATGTTTCTAACAACAGTAACAAAACCTAACAAGAGTTACAGAGACTAGTGTTTCCCTACTTAGACCACACATCTGAACCAACACCATTTCCCTTTAAACATCAGCATATAATTACAGATAAATACCACAGACCATTACCTAACTTACCTCATACAAACTTGGCAAATTACCCCCTAGCACTACTAAAGACACTTTCAGACTTCACAATGAGGCAGCCATTACTAACTTCACAACAGCAGTAACAAAACATTGACAGGCACACTGAGCTAGAAATCTATACAGATATTTACGAATGTATTAATAATTTTCTAAAAAAGACCCAATACCCTCTATAACAAGCACTACCCTAAAGAAACTAAAGAGATGACTGCGAAAGACTGAACATGTCCCTGGCTAACCCCCAGCTTCTCCAAATCCAAAATACTAAACACCTATATGGAAAAACAGTACAGAAGGGACCACATAACCAGAAACCAAACAAAACGTTACTCTCAATCCTAACCAAGCCTGATAAGAAGGGCTAAAAAAATTGTATTATGAGAACAGATTATCCAACATACGAGTGACAAAAAAAAGACGCTGGAAAACCCTATCAAAATACTAGGAACAAAAAAGTTAACACGAAATAGCGAAATTGTAATTAACAAAAACCAGAATGAACCCTAATTCCCACCTACTGAAACAGCAAAAACAGACTCAATGATTTCTTCTCCACTATAGGAAAAAACCTTGCCGATGAAATCCCAAGCTCAGATTACCCCCACCCAATGACAACCTCACTGGCAACTACCACCCGAACACACTGAGTCCAGCTCCGACTAACGCCCAAAAGAAGACTCCCTTATTATCAACAAACTAAAAAAACAAGTATCAGTAGATTTAAATACGCTTACCTACCACATCCCTATATACAAAAAAAGTGTCACAGGTCTATCACCTAAATGCACTATAAGACAAAAAAGAATGCAGATATAATAAATACAGACTTTGCCAAAGCCTTCGACAAGTGTGACCAAGGCGTAATAGCGCACAAAAATGGCGTGCTAAAGGAAATAACAGGAAAAGTTCGGCGATGATCAAGTAATTTCCATCACTAACATATACACAGATATAAGTTCCGTCAACGAGTAAAGTCCGAGGCAGCTACGGTGAAAAGCCTCTGTTTCCACAAGGCACAGTACTCGCTCCCGATCTTTGTTCCTCATCCTCATGTCCGACATTCGACAAGGATGTCATCCACAGCACCGTGTCCTCCTTTGCAGATGACACCCGAATCTGCATGACAGTGTCTTCCATTGCAGACACAGCAAGGCTCTAGGCGGACATCCGCCAAATCTTTCAGTGGCGCCAGAAAGAACAATATGAAGTTCACGATGGAGAAATTTCAAATTACTCAGATAATGGTAAACAGACGAGGAAAGTTAATCTTCATCAGAGTACAAAACAAATTCTGGCCAACAAAATAGCAGCGAAACACCAACAGTCAAAGACCTGGAGTGATCATGTCGAGGATCCTCAACTTCAAGGACCAGAACATTGTAATCAATCGCATCTGCTAGACCCCCCCGAACTCTCCTCCAGGTAAAGCTCCAGTAACATTGCAACACTCTTAACAAATCCATTAAATAAACACTGATATCATATTGAAGAATGTCAAATCGATTATTTCGCAATCACTCTACCTTCCCTACAGTTCTCAAAATAGCAAGGGTCACCCCGATCCATAAAGGAGGAGACCACACAGACTTGAATAACTATAGGCCAATATCCAACTTACACCCTCTCTCTAAAATCTTTGAAAAATTAATCCATAAGCGTATCTATTCCTACCTCATCTCCCACAACATACTCAACCCCTGTCAATTTGGGTTCAGGCCTAATAAAAATACTAATGATGCTATTATCCACATGCTAGAACATATTTATACAGCAATAGAGAAACAAGAAGTCCCACTGGGGATCTTCATTGACTTACGAAAAGATTTTGATACAGTTGACCACGACTTGCTCCACATAAAATTGTCGCACTATGGTATAAGAGGGCTCTCCCTCAACGCACAGCCAATTACAGTTGGTGGCCCTCTTCTCTTTCTCGTATACATAAATGACCTACCAAATGCATCGCAACTACTCAAACCCACACTATTTGCAGATGACACTACATACGTCTACTGTCACCCGAGCCCAGTCATGCTAGCCAATACTGTAAATACCGAATTACAGAAAATATCAACCTGGATGAGGACCAACAAACTTACTCTGAACATTGACAAAACCTACTACATTCAGTTTGGTAACAGAGCTGCAGATGTGTCTCTTAACATAATGATAAATGGATCACCTATTACAAAACTCACAGAGGGAAAATTCCTAGGAATCCACCTTGATAATAGACTCAAATTTCAAACACATATACAACAAATTTCTCCACCACAAAATTCCAAGACTCGTAGGCATATATCGAAGAGTATCGGTTAACTATGTTCCACAGTCAGCCCTCCTGGTCTATATCACTCATTATATTACCCCTATCCACCTATGATGTGGGGGGGTGGGTGCATGGGGTCGACGCACAACTAAACATCTCAGCCATAAACAACCCAACAAAGGCTGCAGTCAGAATGATAATACATTCCCACTACAGGCAGCACACTCCACCAATATTCAAAACTCTGAACCTACTCACCATACAAAACATCCATACTTATTACTGCACCTACTACATACATAGAACACTTAACTCTGACATGAACCCTCCCCTCAAACATCTCCTTACCAACCTCAACAGAACACATGACCGTAACACAAGACACAGATCACTCTTTGATGTTCCTCGTGTCCATCTCACGCTATGCAAAAACTCAATGCACATAAAAGGCCCTAAAATCTGGAATTCATTACCTGTGAATATAAAAGAAACACTCTCTGTTTATAAATTCAAGTTTCTTCTCAAAAATCACTTACTCACCCACAACTAAATAAATACTGAATAATTGTGTCTCATAAATTGTATCTCATAAATGTTTCTCATTATTGTATCTCATAAATGTCTAACCTGTGACCCAATCAAACTTTGTTATTTTTTAATTACATTACCTAACAGAATACTCCATACTACTGAATGCTCAGCAACACAGTAAATGACCATATGACCTGTCTTTGTAATACTCATTTGTACTAAATTGTTATCTGTTTACAATAATGTTTTTACCACTGAATATACCATTGCTTAGTTAATCTTAAGTTAATTTTAAGCTGCCCATAATGCTCTGCATACAAGGGGCTTTGGCATGTTGCACTGTAATAACTATATTCCTTTGTACTTCATTGTATCATGTTCAAATAAATAAATAAATAAATAAATAAAGAAGGATGGGTAATCTTAATTCTATTTACACAAGAAGAACAAGGACATAACATGCAGGTGACCCCTGCAACAGGGTCAATACTATAATTTAAAAAAACATCAATTATATGCATAATCCCTTCAGGTATACACTATTTACATAATATTACTGTGGCACATTATCAGCGCAAAATACAATAAGAAGAATATTGCGATAAATATATCGGTTACTCACAACCTGCACAAATAATCAATAAATGAAATGACCAAAA
>NW_026484748.1:0-21818 GCF_026875155.1 Cherax quadricarinatus | reverse complement strand
GATAAAATTTCTGTCGATCATACTACCTCAGTTTTTTCTGGAAATCGCATTAGCAGACAATTCGAGTTTCTCCGAACGGGTACGTATAAAACACCAGAAACAAAGGTAACAAAAAAATTTGCCCCCTAGAAGTTGGAAACCCAAATCAGTGTCATTCCCGGCCTGATGTCCCTGTTACTGTAACTTCTTGTCCCTTTAAAGGAAAACTCAAAATCCTGAATTGTCTCTGTGGCTAGAAAAAAATCTGGATCGAGGAAAAATTTTTAAAGTTCTATTTAACGGGGGAAAAGGAAATTTTTGGGGTTTGTATAAGTTAGAAAGGGGATACGAAAAAACGTCGTGCGGTGGCGCCCCACTCAAGTTTTTCCTCTTCGAGCAACAAAGACACCAAAACCCTAGCTATACCTCTGATCCTACTTTTTTTAGTAATGTTACTCAGGTTTTGATGTAGCGTCAGAAAGTGTAATGACAAAAAGATTGTTCAGTTGAGTCTTATTTTTCGAGAGATTAAAAAGTAGGATTTGACAAATACATCAAACTGAGATAATTTCTTTCAGGGCATGGCGTTTTCCTTTTTAAAGAGAAGTGTACTCCCAAACTAACGAAAAACCATTGCAAGAAGATGATTGTTAGAAGCCTATGGGGGGGCTGTTAAAAAAAGTCCCTCCCAAAGTTTATTTGAAAAAAAGCTTTTTAACTGTTTATATTTCAGTGGGTATACCCGTGGTGCTTTTCCCCCTAAGGTCGGGATTGTTGATAGGGAACGATATCCTTCATGCGGGGTTATGTAAAGAACCATTTAATTGAAAAAACACTGTGAAATTATGCCATTGAAGTTGTAGGGGGAAAACCTTTTTATTTCCTTCAGCGCAATTACTAGAGCTTGTCAAAGATACAACAACCTTTCCTTTTCTCCTGTTGAGTTTTGTGGATGACAATGATTTGGGGTTTTTAATTTGTTTTTTAGTGACGCTTGCGCCCAGGGGGGCATTAACTTGACTCCCCCGGTCATCAACCTAGTCAGGACAAACTGACGTTAAAATTTTTAAATCATGTGATTTATCAGGATCGTTTGTTGATCGTCCCTGGAAAAAACGAGGTTAGCAAATTACTGGAGTGAAGCTAAGGTTTGATAAATTTTTATTTATGTCGGTGTAATGATGGAGGGGAAAATACATGTAAAATTGAGTGATGGGGTTTTCCCCCCCCGTTAGATCTAGGGTGTTACCTTTCATTTCGTGAAAAAAGCCATTGTTTTTCCCTCACAATGGGTCCCTTTGGGGGACACTTGGGGGGTTCCAAGAAAAAACCTTTTCGGAAAACTGGCAAAAAAATTTTATTTGGGCCCCAAAGTTGAAGGAAACGTAGCTGTTTCATGTGGGGGCTTTGCCACGTGTTTTAAAAGTGACAGGCAAGCCACCCACACAAAACCTCCCAAACCCCTTTTCCTCACTATGTTCATTATTCCCAAAATTGTTCTTTTCTTTCGGGGACTTTTGATTGTTAGTTTTTTTTAAAAAGGGTTTTTAAAGCGCCTCCCTTTCCTTTTTTCCCCAGTTTTGAGTCCTAATTTCTTTTTTCCCTTTTTAAATATAGATGCGGGGTGGATGCAGTGGGGGGCTGTGCTGCCCCAAAAACAGTAAAACACCCTGATATTCCCCCTCCTTTATGTTACTATTCATCTAAGTTTAAAACGACCCCAGAAAAAAATTTTGCCACTATTTAGAAGGGCTCTAGGTTTGTGGTGTCCTTTGGGGAAAATTTTGGGGCGGTATTTTTTGGGACTTCCCCCAATTTTTTTTTTTTTTTTTTTTTTAAAATTTTAAAGTTTTTTCAGACCACCCAAACCACTCACTTATTTAATTTCCATGAAAAAAATTTTAAAAATTTTCTAGGATTTATGAGGTGGGCCCCCGAAACCAACCTTTATTTTTATTAGCATAAAACACATAAGTGGTCATTATAAAGTAATTGCCGACCCCCTCCCCCCCCGTTTCCTTAAAAATTATTTTGTTACATTTAAATTTAAAGTTTTTTTTTCCCCAAAAAAACCTTTTTTTACCTTTTTCTATCTCAAAACCAGTAAAAAAAACGTAAACCCCCCGGGCCTTATTAACTATATATCTCAATTTTTCTTTTCTAATTATTATATTTAATATTAAAAAGTAATGTGTGAGGAGGAGACAAGCTGAGTGTGGAGTGAGTAGTGTGGTGCGGGTGATGTACTGCGCGTGACGCAACACTGCCCTGCGCAGACCCCCCCCTCTAAACTACACCCTTAAGCTGTTTCTTCTCAGATGT
The DNA here is from genome assembly GCF_026875155.1 of Cherax quadricarinatus. Classification (NCBI taxonomy): domain Eukaryota; kingdom Metazoa; phylum Arthropoda; class Malacostraca; order Decapoda; family Parastacidae; genus Cherax; species Cherax quadricarinatus. Next base: position 19,517 of record NW_026484748.1, on the reverse strand, counting down.
CATATTTGCCTAGATTCCACAACCACTACTTTAGAGTGGAATGCTGTCTCCTCTACTATGATCGAGCCTCAGTGCCCTGCTCGTCTACGCACCCTGTCTCTACACTGATGTATATAACCACGAGTTTGAGATATACGATCTGTGTACTGCCCTAGTACCTAGGGGCATATCCTAGTGACGGACGCTGTGAAATTGTAGAGGTGCTTGGCACAAGAGAGACTCGTTAATATTGATAATGATAATTGTATTGATATGAGTAATCAGAAATAATGTGAAAGACAATGCAACTCCTAGTGCGACCCTCTGTCGTGTTGGGGGGGGTGTTGCATCCCCCTGAATGGGTTACAATGATTATTTGTATATATGTAATGTATATTACCTTTTCATATAATTTTATATTGCTTATATTTGCGATAATAGCTAAATCGTAAATATATTGCTTTATATTCTTATTTGACTTATGTTGTTAGGATGTATATAAAATGTGCTCAGTTAGGCTTGATTGTCAAACTACTATAATTATCGCTTGTCGTCTTTATATACTGCGGCTTCTGAGCTGCAGTTGTCCACGTAGTATCACGTGATCGAGGGGGGGGGTTGTCCTCACCTCTTGTGAAGTAGTCAGTCTGCTAGAGGACTCGCTTGCGGGTTTTGGACAGCTTGTCTTTTCTGACGTCTGCTAGAGACTCGCTTGCTGGTTGGACATTGTCTGTCTGAGTCTGCTGGAGACTCGCTTGGTGGTTGGACAGATTGTCTGTCTGACGGGTCTGCTGGAGACTCGCTTGTGGTTGGACCAGATTGTCTGTCTGAGTCTGTTGGAGACTGGGCTTGCTGGTTGGCAGCTTGTCTGTTGACAGTCTGTGGAGACTCGCTTGCTGGTTGGACAGTTGTCTGTCTGAGTTGCTGGAGACTCGCTTGCTGGTTGGACAGATTTGTCTGTCTCATTTTTTTCTTGTTTAGTTCTGTAGAACTTTGTTCACAAAAACATTTTTTAAAGACTTAGTGATTTTCGACGTTGTACTGAGGTTTGTGATTTGTCACATAGACACTCTGAGTATTTTCAGGTCCTTAGCTATAGCTTCTGACCAAATTTTGTACTGGTTCCTGTGTATTGTCACAGTCACAGTTTTCTATGCTGAACTTAGATTCGGTATTATGGGAGTTTTGTAACTTTTGTGGAGGATCTGTGTTTGGTCCTACTTAGTGTCGTTAAAATTATTTCCCAGTTCCTGATTCTTTTGTCGCAGTCGCTTGATATTGCATTGCTATTGGGCTTAGCATTCTTTGTTGTTCAAGCAGACTGTTCGGGTTGCCAGTCGGTCAAAAAGTTATTTTATTGGAGGACTTTGTCAGTCATTGGGTTTAAGTCTTTTCGAGTCTTGGACATAGCTAACTACTTAAGAGCACTTACACGAATACACACACTTACTTTTTACATTTTTGTAATATCTTTATTAATGTTAATGTACCTGACGGTACTTAAGAATTATAAATGTGAGTTTGTCTTTCAGCACAAATAATATTGAACTCGAGAGATTGTTTTATTTTGATTGCTGAAATTAATTTAATTTGATAATATACCTCTAGACAATTATAGACTTAATAAATTTATTAAATTTTAATTTCTAGTTAGTAGCCTACGTTGTAATCCTAAAGAACTATTGAACCATACTGAATTCAATGGATAATTGGACAAGGATACTGACTACTTGTTTACGAAAACCCAGTAACAGGTGGATGCTTGAGGGCAGTCCTTTCTAGTATTCTGGAGATCTCTAAGCTGTTAGAACGGTTTTTTGTAACAGAGATTGTGGTGGTGGTGGTGGTGGGGATTGTGGTGGGTGGTGGTGGTGGTGGGGGTGGGTGGGGGGTGGGGTGGGGATTGTGGGTGGTGGTGGTGGTGGAGATTTTGGTGGTGGTGGTGGTGGTGGTGGTGTGGGGGTGGTGGTGGTGGTGGAGATTGTGGGGGGTGGTGGTGGGGGAGATTGTGGTGGTGGTGGTGGGGGAGTTGTGGTGGTGGTGGGTGGGTGGTGGTGGTGGAGAGTGTGGTGGTGGTGGTGGAGATTGTGGTGTGGTGGTGGTGATTGGGTGGTGGGGTGGTGGTGGAGATTGTGGTGGGGTGGGGTGATTTTGGTGGGGGGGTGGTGGAGTTGTGGTGGGGTGGTGGTGGTGGTGGTGGTGGGGGATGTGGTGGTGGTGGTGGTGGTGGTGGTGGTGGTGGTGGGGTGGAGATGGGGTGGAGGATTGTGAGGGGGTGGTGGTATTGCATCTAGTTCTGCAACGTACCCTCATTGCAATTTCTAGGGCGTCACACTATCCCCTCCCTTCCCCCCTTTCCTCCCCTCCCTCCTTCCTTCCCCCCCTTTCCTCCCCTCCCTCCTTCCCCCCCCTTTCCTCCCCTCCCCCCCTCCCTCCCTCCCTTTCCTCCCCTCCCTCCCTCCCTCCCTTCCCCCCTTTCCTCCCCTCCCTCCCCTCCCTCCCTCCCTCCCTCCCTTCCCCCCTTTCCTTCCCTCCCTCCTTCCCTCTCTCCAGTCTCTACCTTCCCCCCACAAACGCGGTACGAAACATCGTTTGGTGGTCCATCCTGGAGGGCGGCGATCGAAACGTGGGCGTGCATGCTGAGAATGTTGCTGAGATGACAGCGTTTCTTCCTCAAGACCCTTTATGACGCTCCACACAGGGAGGGGGGGGGCGAAAACGTCGTCCGGTGAGCCTGTTGGGTAACGTGGATGGCTTTTCTTGGCCTCAGAAAAAAAGCCAGAAGTAAGACCTATCTTGAGTCAGATTTAAACATTATATCGAGTCAGACTTTGAAACATTATCTCGGAGTCAAGACTTTTTTTACATTATCTCGAGTCAGACTTTAAGCATTATTTCGAGGCAGACTTTTAAACATTATCTCGAGTCAGACTTTAAACATTATCTCGCGTCAGACTTTAAAATTATCTGAGTCAGACTGTTAAACATTATCTCGAGTAGACTTTTAAATATTATCTCGAGTAGACTTTAAACATTATCTCGAGTCAGGACTTTATAACATTATCTCGAGTCGATCTTTTAAACATTATCTCGAGTCAGACTTTTAAACATTATCTCGAGTCAGACTTTTAACATTATCTCGAGTCAGACTTTTAAACATTTATTCGAGTCAGACTTTTACATATTATCTCGAGGTCAGACTTTAAAACATTATCTCGAGTCAGATTTTAAACATTATTCTCGAGTCAGGACTTTTATACATTATCTCGAGGTAAGATTTTAAACATTATTCGAGTCAGACTTTTAAACATTATCTCGTGTCAGACTTTTAAATATTATCTCGCAGTCGACTTTTATTTAAACATTATCTCGATGTCAGTTTTAAACAATTATCATCGAGTCAGATCTTTTAACATTATCTCGAGTCAGACTTTTTTAATCACTACTCGAGTCAGACTTTAAACTTTATCTCAGAATCAGACTTTAAACATTATTTCGAGTTCAGACTTTTAAACTTATTCTCGAGTCAGACTTTAAACATTATCTCCAGTCAGACTTTAAAACATTATCTCGTGTCAGACTTTAAACATTATCTCGAGGTCAGACTTTTTTAAACATTATCTCGAGTCAGACTTTTAATAATTTATCTCCAGTCAGACTTCTAAACATTATCTCGAGTCAGGGACTTTTAAACATTATCTCGAGTCAGGACTTTTAAACATTATCTCGAGTCGTCTTAAACATTTATCCGAGTCAGGACTTTAAACTTTATCTCGAGTCAGACTTTAAAAAACATTATCTCGAGTCAGACTTTAAACATCTATCTCGAGTCCCCTCGTCTTTTAAATATTATTCTCGAGTCAGACTTTAGCATTATCTCGAGTCTGACTTTATAACATTATCTCGAGTCAGACTTTAAAACATTATCTCGAGTCAGATTTAAGCCATTATCTCGAGTCAGACTTTTAATTATTATTCTAGGAGTCAGACTTTTAAAACATTCTATCTCGAGTCAGACTTTAAACATTATCTCGAGTCAGACTCACCCCCCCCCCCCACCTAAAAAATAACATTATCTCGAGTCAGGCTTTTTAAACATTATCTCGAGTCAGACTTTAAGCTTTATTTCGAGTCGACTTTTAAACATCTAGAGTGATTTAAGCATTATCTCGAGTCAGACTTTAAGCATTATCTCGAGTCTAGGACTTTAAACATTTTTTCGAGTCAGACTTTTAAAACATTATTTAGAGTCAGACTTTAAACACTTCTTGAGTCAGCTATTTTTAAACGTCCCCTTAGCGGTACATCCCCTCCATTCTACTTTCTTCCCCTCCTCCTACTCTTCTACCCCCTCCCTAGTCCCCCTGCCTCCTCAAACCACCAGTACTATGGAAGGGTCTCAGGACTTAAACTGACCACCAGACGCCTTGGTCCAGTGATGCAAGAAAACGTTACAGTCATCTTTTTAGCAAGTACCGTCACTGGCCACTCCACCACTGAATGACTGACTGAAGGCTGGTTAGAAAGGGGAAGGGTGAATAAGGCAGGGAAGGTAGGAAGGGGTCAGGGTTGAAATAAAGAGGAAGGTTAGAAAGGAGGGTTGAAATAAAGAGGGTAGGTAGGATGGCGAGGTTGAATAAAGAGGGAAGGTTAGGTAAGGGAGGGTTGAATAAAGGAGGGAAGGTTAGAACGGGAGGGTAGGTTGAATAAAGTGGGAAGGTTAGAAAGGGGAGGGTTGATTAAAGAGGAAGGGTTTAGAAAAGGGCAGGGTTGGAAATAAAGAGGGGTGGTTAGAAAAGGGAGGGTTGAATAAAGAGGTAAGGTTAGAAAGGGAGGGTTTGAAAAAGAGGGAAGGTTAGAAAGGGGGGTTGATAAAGAGGGAAAAAGGTTAGAAAGGGAGGGTTGTATAAAGAGCGGGCGAGGTTAGAAAGGGAGGGTTTTGAATAAAGAGGGAAGGTTAGAAGGGAGGGTTGGAATAAGAGGAAGGTTAGAAAGGGTGGGTTGAATAAAGAGAGAGGTTAGAACGGTGAGGGTTGAATAAAGAGGGAATGTTAGTAAGGGGAGGGTTGAATAAAGAGGGACAGGTTAGAAAGGGAGGGTTGAATAAGAGGGGTGGTAGGAAAAGGGAGGGTTGAATAGTAAGAGGGAGGTTAGAAAGGGAGGATGATAAAGGGGAAGGTTAGAAAGGGAGGGTTGAATAAAGAGGGAAGGTTAGAAAGGGAGGGTTGAATAAGAGGGAGGTTAGAAAGGGAGGGTTGAATTAAAGAGGGAAGGTTTAGAAGGAGAGGGTTGAATACAAGAGGGGAGGTTAGAAAGGGAGGGTTTAAAATCCTTTACAAGGTTGAATAAAGAGGGAAGGTTATGAAAGGGAGGGTTGAAAACGTGGGTGGTTTAGAAAAGGAGAGTTGAATAAAGAGGGAAGGTTAGAAAGGGAGGTTGAATAAAGAGGGAAGGTTAGAAAGGGAGGGTTGAATAAAGAGGGAGGTTAGAAAAGGAGGGTTGAATAAAGAGGGAAGGTTAGAAAAGGAGAGTTGAATAAAGAGGGTAAGGTTAGAAAAGGCAGGGTTGAATAAAGAGGGAAGGTTAAAAAAGGGGGGTTGAATAAAGAGGGAAGGTTAGAAAAGGAGAGTTGAATAAAGAGGGAAGGTTAGAAAAGGAGGGTTGAATAAAGAGGGAAGGTTAGAAAAGGAGGGTTGAATAAAGAGGGAAGGTTAGAAAAGGAGGGTTGAATAAAGAGGGAAGGTTAGAAAAGGAGGGTTGAATAAAGAGGGAAGGTTAGAAAGGGAGGGTTGAATAAAGAGGGAAGGTTAGAAAGGGAGGGTTGAATAAAGAGGGAAGGTTAGAAAGGGAGGGTTGAATAAAGAGGGAAGGTTAGAAAGGGAGGGTTGAATAAAGAGGGAAGGTTAGGAAGGAGGGTTGAATAAAGAGGGAAGGTTAGAAAGGAGGGTTGAATAAAGAGGGAAGGTTAGAAAGGGAGGGTTGAATAAAGAGGGAAGGTTAGAAAGGGAGGGTTGAATAAAGAGGGAAGGTTAGAAAGGGAGGGTTGAATAACGTAAACTTTCAACAAATCGGGAAAAGTTTTCGAAATTAAAAAAAAAAAAAGTTTATTGGCAAGTAGAAGAAAGTTAAACACATATGAGGAACCACATATTTCGACCACCAGCTGAGGCTCGCTCTCTGTCTGTCTGTCTGTCTGTCTGTCTGTCTGTCTGTCTGTCTGTCTTCTCTCTCTCTCTCTCTCTCTCTCTCTCTCTCTCTCTCTTCTGTCTTACCTGTTCACACAATTCCTGTCTCGGTTAATATTACTACATAATTCGGCGTACACAATTCGCGTAGCGTCAAGTGCTGGAGTTGTACCGCCAGTGACACACAGGAGTCACACACTGTGTCAACAGGGACATGCAGTCTCCAGCACTGGTAATATTGTGTTTGATGACGCAACAAGAAGCCAGCGAAAGGCCTCGGTCAAGTGACCAGAAACTCCACCGATTGGGTCACTATAAGAATAAGTCCACCCACCACTATTACCACACCTGGTATCAGCATACAATACCTGGCACGCCCCTGGCACTCAGTTCTGGCACTTATGTGACGCACCACGACACTGATGACAACATATGTTGACATGCTGCACCTCAAGAATTTAACAACTTCCTGGATCAGAGGAAATCTACATTAACCACCTGTTAGAATTTTGTTAGAGAAGAGTAATAACCAGGATACTTAACTGACTGGATAATGAGGTCACAGATACTGAACTGACTGGATAATGAGGCCACAGATACTGAACTGACTGGATAATGAGGCCACAGATACTGAACTGACTGGATAATGAGGCCACAGGTACTTAACTGACTGGATAATGAGGCCACCCGTCTGAATGATGGTAATTTAGGCCACAGGATACTTAACTGACTGGATAATGAGGTCACAGGTACTGAACTGACTGGATAATGAGGTCACAGGTACTGAACTGACTTGATAATGAGGTCACAGGTACTGAACTGACGGGATAATGAGGTCACAGGTACTGAACTGACTGGATAATGAGGTCACAGGTACTGAACTGACTGGATAATGAGGTCACAGGTACTGAACTGACTGGATAATGAGGTCACAGTTACTAAAACTGACGGGGATAATAAGGTCACAGGTACTGAACTGACGGATAATAAGGTCACAGGTACTGAACTGACGGGATAATAAGGTCACAGGTACTGAACTGACGGGATAATAAGGTCACAGGTAACTGAACTGACGGATAATAAGGTCACAGGTACTGAACTGACGGGATAATAAGGTCACAGGTAATGAACTGACGGGATAATAAGGTCACGGGTACTGACTGACGGGATAATAAGGTCACAGGTACTGAACTGACGGGATAATAAGGTCACAGGTACTGAACTGACGGGATAATAAGGTCACAGGTACTGAACTGACGGGATAATAAGGTCACAGGTACTGAACTGACGGGATAATAAGGTCACAGGTACTGAACTGACGGGATAATAAGGTCACAGGTACTGAACTGAGGGGATAATAAGGTCACAGGTACTGAACTGAGGGGATAATAAGGTCACAGTACTGAACTGACGGGATAATAAGGTCACAGGTACTGAACTGACGGGATAATAAGGTCACAACTGGGTAATGAACTGACGGGATAATAAGGTCACAGGTACTGAACTGAGGGATAATAAGGTCACAGGTACTGAACTGACGGGATAATAAGGTCACAGGTACTGAACTGACGGGATAATAAGGTCACAGGTACTGAACTGACGGGATAATAAGGTCACAGGTACTGAACTGGCGGGATAATAAGGTCACAGGTACTGAACTGACGGGATAATAAGGTCACAGGTACTGACACTGACGGGATAATAAGGTCACAGGTACTGAACTGACGGGATAATAAGGTCACAGGTACTGAACTGACGGGATAATAAGGTCACAGGTACTGAACTGACGGGATAATAAGGTCACAGGTACTGAACTGACGGGATAATAAGGTCACAGGTACTGAACTGACGGGATAAGGTCATCAGTCACTAAACATAATTCCTCAAATGTTCCTCTACACCACCACTCAGACACCACCACTCAGACACCACCACTCAGACACCACCACTCAGACACCACCACTCAGACACCATCACTCAGACACCACCACTCAGACACCACCACTCAGACACCACCACTCAGACACCACCACTCAGGACAACACCACTCAGACACCACCACTCAGACACCACCATCAGACACCATCACTCAGACTCCAACCACTCAGACACCACCACTCAGACACCATCACTCAGACACCACCACTCAGACACCACCACTCAGACACACCACTCAGAACACCACCACTCAGACACCATCACTCAGACACCCCCAAACTCAGACACCATCACTCAGACACCACCACTCAGACACCACCACTCAGACACCACCACTCAGACACCAACACTCAGACACCATCACTCAGACACCCCCAAACTCAGACACCACCATCAGACACCACCACTCAGACACCACCACTCAGAAAACCACACTCAGACACCATCACTCAGACACCACCACTCAGACACCACCACTCAGACACCACCACTCAGACACCATCACTCAGACACCACCACTCAGACACCACCACTCAGACACCATCACTCAGACACCACCACTCAGACACCACCACTCAGACACCAATCAGACACCATAATCAGACACCATCACTCAGACACCACCACTCAGGACACCATAAATCAGACACCACCACTCAGACACCATCACTCAGACACCATCACTCAGACACCACCACTCAGACACCACCACTCAGACACCACCACTCAGACACCACCACTCAGACACCATCACTCAGACACCACACTCAGACACCATCAGACACCATAAATCAGACACCATCACTCAGACACCACCCCTCAGACACCATCACTCAGACACCATCATCAGACACCACCGCTCAGACACCATCACTCAGACACCATCACTCAGACACCATCACTTCAGACACCACCACTCAGACACCATCACTCACAACACCACCAGTCAGACACCACCATTCAGACACCACCATTCAGACACCACCACTCAGACACCATCACTCAAGACACCACCACTCAGGACATCAACACCACCACACTTAGACATCAACAACCAGCCACACTCAGACACAACACTACTACACTCAGACATCAACAACTAGCCACACTTAGACATCAACACCACACACTCAGACATCAACAACCAGTCACACTCAGATATCAACACCACCACACTCATACATCAACACCACCACACTCTAGACATCAACAATCAGCCCACTCAGACACAACAACCAGCCACACTCAGACATCAACATCATACTCAGACATCAACACCACCACATTCAGACATCAACCACCACCACACTCAGACATCAACACCAACCATACTCAGATACCAACACCACCACACTCAGACATCAACACCACCACACTAGAGACATCAACAACCAGCCACCACTCAGACAACAACCAGCCACACTCAGACATCAACACCACCACACTCAGACAAATCAACATCATACTCAGACATCCACACCACCACATTCAGACATCAACACCACACACACTCAGACATCACACCACCATACTCAGATACCAACACCACCACACCAGACATCAACACCACCACACTCAGACATCAACACCATCATACTCAGACATCAACACCACCACCACTCAGACATCAACAACCAGCCACACTCAGACATCAACACCACACTCAGACATCAACAATCAGCCACACTCAGACATCAACACACCAACCACACTCACACATCACCAACATACTCAGACATCAACACCACTATACTCAGACATCAACACCACCACACTCAGACATCAACAACTAGCCACACTCAGACATCAACACCACCACTCTCAGACATCAACACCACCCATACTCAGACATCACCACCACACTCAAACATCAACAACCAGCCACACTCAGACATCAACACCAGCCACACTCAGACACAACCAGCCACACTCAGACATCAACAACCAGCCACACTCAGACATCAACAACCAGCCACACTCAGACATCAACACCACCACACTCAGACATCAACACCACCACACTCAGACATCAAACAACCAGCCACACTCAGACATCAACACCACACTCAGACATCATCACCACCACACTCAGACATCAACACAACCAGCCACACTCAGACATCAACACCACCACACTCAGACATCAACACCACCACTCAGACATCAACACCACCACACTCAGACATCAACAACCAGCCACACTCAGACATCACACCACCACACTCAGACATCAGCAACCAGCCCACACTCAGACATCAACAACCAGCCACACTCAGACATCAACACCACCACGCTCAGACATCAACACCACCACACTCAGACATCAACACCACCACACTCAGACATCAACACCACCACACTCAGACAACACCACACTCAGATATCAACACCCAGCCACACTCAGACATCAACACCCAGTCACACTCAGACATCAACAATCAGCCACACACAGACATCAAACCCACCACACACAGACAACAACCAGCCACACTCAGACATCAACACCACCACGCTCAGACATCAACACCACCACACTCAGACATCAACACCACCACACTCAGACAACACCACACTCAGATATCAACACCCAGCCACACTCAGACATCAACATCCAGTCAACACTTTGACATCTACAATCAGCCACACTCAGACATCAATACCACCACACTCAGACATCAACAACCAGCCACATTCAGACAACAACAACCAGCCACACTCAGACATCAACACCACAACACTCAAACATCAACAAGCAGTCACACTCAGACATCAACAACCAGCCACACTCAGACATCAACACCACCACACTCAGATCTCAACATCATCATACTCAGACATCAACACCACCACACTCAGACATCAACAACCAGCCACACTCAGATATCAACAGCCTGTCACACTCTGACATCAACACCACCACACTCAGACATCAACACCACCACACTCAGACATCAACAACCAGCCACACTCAGACATCAACACCACCACACTTAGACATCAACACCACCATACTCAGATCTCAACATCATCATACTCAGACATCAACACCACCACACTCAGACATCAACAACCAGCCACACTCAGACATCAACACCACCACACTCAGATACCAACACCACCACACTCAGACATCAACACCACCACACTCAGACATCAACACCATCATACTCAGACATCAACACTACCACACTCAGACATCAACAACCAGCCACACTCAGACATCAACATCACACTCAGACAACAATCAGCCACACTCAGACATCAAACAACACCACACTCAGACATCAACACCAACATACTCAGACATCAACAGCACCATACTCAGACATCAACACCACACTCAGACATCAACAACTAGCCACACTCAGACATCAACACCACTCTCAGACATCACACCACCATACTCAGACATCATCACCACCACACTCAGACGTCAACAACCAGCCACACTCAGACATCAACAACCAGCCACACTCAGACATCAACACCACCACACTCAGACATCAACACCACCATCAGACATCAACAACCAGCCACACTCAGACATCAAGAACCAGCCACATTCAGACATCAACAACCAGCCACACTTAGACATCAACACCACCACACTCAGACATCAACACCACCACACTCAGACAGTAACAACCAGCCACACTCAGACGTCAACAACCAGCCCACACTCAGACATCAACAACCAGCCACACTCAGACATCAACAACCAGCCACACTCAGACATCAACAAACCAGCCACACTCAAACATCAACAACCAGCCACTCAAACATCAACAACCAGCCACACTCAGACATCAACAACCAGCCACACTCAAACATCAACAACCAGCCACACTCAGACATCAACACCACCACACTCAGACATCAACACCACCATCAGACATCAACAACCAGCCACACTCAGACATCAACAACCAGCCACACTCAGACATCAACAACCTGCAACACTCAGACATCAACAACCAGCCACACTCAGACATCAACAACCAGCCACACTCAAACATCAACAACCAGCCACACTCAAACATCAACAACCAGCCACTCAAACATCAACAACCAGCCACACTCAATGGCTCACTAACAATCCATCAACTGACGTACAGAAAACTTATAACAAGTATTGAAATTAGATGAATGAACTGACCTAAATTAGTGAATTTGCATCTTGTGAGGCAAGTTGTTAACACCTGGACGATATTAACAAGTTAAAATAACTCAATCTTAGATGATGTTAAAAAGTTAGCTAACACAATAACCCCACAAAGGTACCCTGGTACCGTTGAAGGTACCATTGTAGCATGGTGTCAAGATGCTAGGTACCTAGACAAGTAGGTATTTAGGTGAGCAGGTACCGAGAGAGACAAGTATCGAGGTGGGCAGGTACCGCTACCTGCCAGGACCAGTCAACACACACACTCCTCCTCCTCTTTGTCTTCCTCTCACACACTCACTCGTCAACAATCATCAACATTCCCCACACTTCTACACCAACAAATATGCCTGATCAACCAGGCTGCCGGTAAGAAATCCACAGGCACCACCACAGCCCGGCAGATCAGGAAGTTGTTTGAGGAACCTATCAACTCCTGTCTCGAAGACAGCCAGGGATCTGATGGGTAATGACCCTTATGTATGATGGGTGTTGGAGAGTCTTGGTCCCCTGACACTTGTTGAGTGTACTCACGGCACCCCTGCTTTACACTAGGGGGTGCTCTGCACTGTCTACCAAGACGCTACGATCTAAACTATGTTCGTTTGAACTTTTGACCATTTAAGTGCTTGCTTGCCACACCCAGTGAACGCAGCGGGTCCTTACCACTACTGCCACACCCAGTGAACGCAGCGGGTCCTTACCACTACTGCCACACCCAGTGAACGTAGCGGGTCCTTACCACTACTGCCACACCCAGTGAACGCAGCGGGTCCTTACCACTACTGCCACACCCAGTGAACGCAGCGGGTCCTTACCACTACTGCCACACCCAGTGAACGCAGCGGGTCCTTACCACTACTGCCACACCCAGTGAACGCAGCGGGTCCTTACCACTACTGCCCACACCAGTGAACGCAGCGGGTCCTTACCACTTACTGCCACACCCAGTGAACGCAGCGGGTCGTTACCACTACTGCCACACCCAGTGAACGCAGCGGGTCCTTACCACTACTGCCACACCCAGTGAACACAGCGGGTCCTTACCACTACTGCCACACCCAGTGAACGCAGCGGGTCCTTACCACTACTGCCACACCCAGTGAACGCAGCGGGTCCTTACCACTACTGCCACACCCAGTGAACGTAGCGGGTCCTTACCACTACTGCCACACCCAGTGAAACGCAGCGGGTCCTTACCACTACTGCCACACCCAGTGAACGCAGCGGGTCCCTTACCAACTACTGCCCACACCCAGTGAACGCAGCGGGTCCTTACCACTACTGCCACACCCAGTGAACGCAGCGGGTCCTTACCACTACTGCCACAACCCAGTGAACGCAGCGGGTCCTTACCCCTACTGCCACACCCAGTGAACGCAGCGGGTCCTTACCACTACTGCCACCCCAGTGAACGCAAGCGGTCCTTACCACTACTGCCACCCCCGTGAACACAGCGGGTCCTTACCACTACTGCCACACCCTGTGAACGTAGCGGGTCCTTACCACTACTGCCACACCGTGAACGCAGCGGGTCCTTACCACTACTGCCACACCCAGTGAACGCAGCGGGTCCTTACCACAAACTGCCACACCCAGTGGAACGCAGCGGGTCCTTACCACTACTGCCACACCCAGTGAACGCAGCGGGTCCTTCCCCACTACTGCCACCCCCAGTGAACGTAGCGGGTCCTTACCACTACTGCCACACCCCAGTGAACGCAGCGGGTCCTTACCCCCACTGCCACACGCATGAACGCAGCGGGTCTTACCACTACTGGCCACACCCATGTAACGTAGCGGTCCTTACCACTACTGCCACACCCAGTGAACGTAGCGGGTCCTTACCACTACTGCCACCCCAGTGAACGTAGGGGTCCTTACCACTACTGCTTGCAGGCAAACGACTGTTTTTTATGCGTTCATACTATGAGAACGTGAAGGATACATTAGTCTGTCACAACAACACTCAAGCAGGCTACTGTTTTATTCTTTACAGTGTGGCTGTCCACCAGGTGTTGTTTGTCCTGCACAGGCGTTGCCTGCCCCCGGACTGGTGTTTTCTGCCCCTGGGACAGGTTTCCCTGAACGTGGAAAGGTGTTCCCTGGTGGCAATACTAAGAGCTGCGTCAATGACCAGCAGCAGCAGGAGGACGAGGACGAGGACGAGGACGAGGACGAAGACGAGGACGAGGACGACGAGGACGAGGACGAGGACGAGGACGAGGACGAGGATGACTGAATCAGAAGAGCGAGACAAATGTCCGTGATGGGTTAGTTACCACCCACCATACCTACACCACCACCACCATCACAACAACCCCACCACCAAATACCAACTACCACCCACCAACCATCACCTTTCCCCCCCACCCTACCTACTACCACCACCCCATTCACCACCCCACCAAAAAATACTAACTACCAAACCACCCCATCCCATCCCCACACCATAACCTACTCCCCCACCACCATACCATCCCCACCACCATACTACAACCCCACCATCACCATCCCCACCACCATACCTACCACCACCACCAAACCCTCCCCTCCACCATACCCACCACCACCACCATCACCATCCCCCCACCTTACCTACTACAACCCCCACCATCACCATCCCCCCACCACAACCTACTACCACCCCCCTCCCATCCCCACACCATAAAAATACTACCACCACCACCATCACCATCACCCCCCCACCACCATACCTACACCACCACCACATCCCACCCCAACCATTACCTACCACCACCACCATCACCATCCCCCACCATCCCCCCACCACCACCAAACACCCCCCCCCAAATAAAACCCCCAACAATACCCCCCCACCCCACCCACCATCCCCATCCCACCCCTCCTCTCCCCACAACATCACCTCCCCACCACCTACCTTCCCCACCCCTCCCCATCCCCCACCCCCCAACTCCCCCCACCCCAATCACCATCCCACAAAACCCCCCACCCCATACCATCCCCACCACCATACCTACCCCACAAACCCCCCTCCCCAAACCTACCACCCCCCCCCACCCACCATCACCATCCCCACACCATCCTCCCACCCCCCACCACCTCCCTCCACCACCTCCTACACCACACCACCAAATCACCTTCCCCACCCACTCCTCCACCACCCCCCACACATCCCACCCCTACCTCCACCACCCCACCATCCCTCCCCCCACCTCCTACACCACCCCATCCCACCCCCCCACCAACCTCCCACCACACCACCACACCATCCCCACCAACCTACACCCCACCCCCACCCCCCCAAAACCATCCCCCCCCCCATACCTACCACCACCACCCCATCACCACCCCAAAACCCCCATACCTACCACCCCCACCCCATCACCACCCCCCCACCTCCTACTACCACCACCACCTCACCATCACCATCCCCACCACCATCCCTATACCACCCACCACCATCCCCACCCCACACCATACCTACCCCCCCCCATCACCATCCCCCCCCTACCTATACCACCACCCCCATCACCATCACCATTCCCACCCCCCATACCTATCCCCCACCACCTCCCTCCCCCCCACCTCCTCCCACACCCCCACACCACCCCCCCACCATACCTACCACCCCCCTCCCATCCCCCACCTACCTATACCACCACCCCCATCACCATCCCCACCACCATACCCCCACCCCACCAACCATCCCACCACCTTACCTATACCACCACCACCATCACCATCCCATCCCCACCACCCATACCTATACCAAAAAAACCATCCCATCCCCCCACATACTACTACCACCAAAAATCATCACAACCCCCACCACCTACCTACTACCACCCCATCATCACCATCCCCACCACCATCCCTATACCACCCCCATCCTAAAAACACCACCATATCTCCACCCCATAAAACCCATCCCCCCAACCATTACCACTCCCTCTCAACACGCGGTTTTGAAAACGGGGACTCCAACAACTTCAAAAGCAGTACGAAAAATGGGCTCAAGAATAGTAACAAACCACAAATGCATCCTTGGGAAACCTTAAACCACCCCCAATTTAAAGGAAGGCCTTTTCCCAATGTAAGAAAATTTTAAAAATTTAAAAAGAACTTTTTTGACTTCCTAAAACAAATCTAGTAACGGCTGTTTAGTTCAACACTAACACCCCAAAGGAAATAAAAAAAAAACCCCAAAAAAAAAAACCCATCCCAAAAAAGGGATAAAAAGTAGGGAGAAAATTAGAGGTGGCCTTCAAACAAAACTTCTCTCTAAGGGACTGGTTCTCACCTGGGGGCCGTGGACCCATGTGTGGACCACTGAGTTATTTTACAAATGGTTAAAGATGTTTTTTAGAGGTTAAAAGGGTATGATTGGAAAAAGGTTTGGGAAAAACTGAACAAATGTGGGAGAGTTAGGGACTTTAAGAAGGTGGAGAAAAACTATTGAGGAGAAACGTTACCCTGGTTGTTGTTGCGTTACTGCGTTTTGTTGTTTTTGTTGTTACTGTTATTTGTTTTTTGTTGTTGTTGTTTCTGTTACGTGCCCGTGGTTGTTGTTACTTTTGTTGTTGTTTTTGTTTTGTTCGTTACTGTGTTGTTGTTGTTACTGTTGTTGTTGTTGGTTGTTTGCTGTTATGTGCTGCTGTTGTTGTTGTTGCTGTTACTGTTGTTGTTGTTGTTGTTACTGTTGTTGGTGTTACTTCGCGTTGTTGTTGTTACTGTTGTTTTGGGGTTTACTTCTGCTGTTGTTTTTGTTGCGTTAAGTGCGTATTGTTGTGGGGTGAGGCTAATGTATGTGTTGGTTGCTGTTCTGTGTTGTTGTTGTGTTTCTGTTGTTTTTGTTACTGTTGTTGCTGTTTCTTCTGCTTTGTTGTTGCTGTTTTCTGCTGTTGTTGTTTGTTACTTTTTTGCTGTTGGTTTTTGTTTTGTTTTATCTGCTGTATGTTGTTTATGCTCCTTATGCTGGCAGTTGTTGTTTCTGCTGTTTCTGCGTTTGGGGTGTGGTTGTTGTTGCTGTTACTGTGTGCTGAGTTGCTTTATCTGTTGTGCTGCTGTTTGTTGCGTTACTGCTGTTGTTACTACTGTTGCTGCTGTTACTGCTGCTGTTGTTACTCGTTGTTGCTGCTGTTACTGCTGCTGTTGTTACTACTGTTGGCTGTTACTGCTGCTGTTGTTACTACTGTTGTGCTGTTATGCTGCTGTGTTACTACTGTTGCTGTTGTTTACTGTGCTGTTGTTACTACTGTTGCTGTTGTTACTGCTGCTGTTGTTACTACTGTTGCTGTTGTTACTGCTGCTGCTGTTGTTACTACTGTTGCTGCTGTTACTGCTGCTGTTGTTACTACTGTTGCTGCTGTTACTGCTGCTGTTGTTACTACTGTTGCTGTTGTTACTGCTGCTGTTGTTACTACTGTTGCTGTTGTTACTGCTGCTGTTGTTACTACTGTTGCTGTGTTACTGTGCTGTTGTTATACTGTTGCTGTGTTACTGCTGCTGCTTTGTTACTACTGTTGCTGCTGTTACTGCTGCTGTTGTTACTACTGTTGCTGCTGTTATGCTGCTGTTGTTACTACTGTGCTGCTGTTACTGCTGCTTTTGTTACTACTGTTGCTGCTTTATGCTGCTGTTGTTACTACTGTGGCTGCTGTTACTGCTGCTGTTACTACTGTTGCTGCTGTTACTGCTGCTGTTGTTACTACTGTTGCTGCTGTTACTGCTGCTGTTGTTACTACTGTTGCTGCTGTTACTGCTGCTGTTGTTACTCTGTTGCTGCTGTTACTGCTGCTTTTGTTACTACTGTTGCTGCTGTTACTGGCTGCTGTTGATACTACTGTTGCTGCTGTTACTCTGCTGTTGTTACTACTGTTGCTGCTGTTACTTGCTGTTTTTTCTACTGTTGCTGCTGTACTGTTTGCTGTTGTTACTACTGTTACTGCTGTTACTGTTGCTGTTACTGCTGCTGTTGTTACTACTGTTGCTGTTATTGCTGCTTCTGCTGCTGTTGTTTTGTTTTTGCTGTTGCTGTTGTTGTTGTTGTTTTGTTGATTGTTGTTGTTGTGCTGATGTTGCCTTGGGGTGGCGGGGGTTGTTCCAAAAGGGGAGAGAGAGAAGGAGAGAGGATGAGAGGAGAGAGAGAGAGGGGAGAGAGAGAGAGAAGAAGAGAGAGAGAGAGAGAGAGAGTGAGAGCCCCTGGGCTGGTAGAGTGCACTGTGCCAGAGAAAGTTTGGATGACAGTAGTATTATCTTTAATAGGCACCGTAACCCGAGGGGGAAAAGATGAGGCAGCTCTACTCTGACCTGAAGCTCACTGAACCTTGTGTCACCTCTCCTCAGAGGTCATTTTACCATAGCTGGACGCTGGGGGGTAACACCGAGCCTTGTGTCGCTTCTCGTTAGAGGTCACTTTCATTAGTGATTTATAGGTATTTGGGTAGAAAACAGCTCGGGGTGAACTTCCAGGTTAGTACTGCCTTACTCACCCTCTCCCCTCTCTCTCTCTCTCATTACCACCACCACCACTAACACTACCACCACTAACACTACCACCATCACCTCTACCAATAAGTAGGTACCAGGGTGTTAGGCTGTTGTGGGTGGCATCCTGCATTATCCTGGCTTATTACCTGGGTCATCCTGGCTTATTACCTGGGTTATCCTGGCTTATTAACTCGCCGAGCTGATAACGTTAAGAAATCTTTTAATATGTGTGTGGGGGGGGGGGGCTGGCCAAGTTCTGTCTAATATGGCAGTGACCAGACACTGCAGGATCAGTGATCTGCTAACCTTATACAGTGATGACTCCTCTCTCTCTCTCCCTCTCTCTCTCTCCTTCCCTCCCTTCTTCCTCTTATCCCTTCCTCCCTCTCTCCTGCCTCGACTTGTCGCCCTCCCTCCTTCCCTCCCTTTCTCCCTCATTCCCTTCCTCCCTCCCTCTTCGACCTGTCGCCCTCCCTCCCTCCTCTACCGGTCGTCCTTCCTCCCTCTACCTGTGAGCAAACATGAGGGAGCGTGTAAATCACAGGGAGTATGAGGGGGCGTGTAAATCACAGGGGAGTATGAGGGAGCGTGTAAATCACAGGAGTATGAGGGAGCGTGTAAATCACAGGGAGTATGAGGGAGCGTGTAAATCAAATGGAGTATGAGGGAACGTGTAAATAAACAGGTAAGTTAACTTGCAATATAAACGTGTCTCATCATGTAATAGCAGGGAGGGAATACATCAACACAAGACGAACAAAAAGGGCGTGTTAACCGAT
>NW_026484737.1:0-24746 GCF_026875155.1 Cherax quadricarinatus | reverse complement strand
TAGATGTTTATAATGGAGGGGTTTTTGCAGGTCTTTTGATTTAATTTGGCTATGATATATTCACCATGTTCATCCCTTGTGCAAGATTTTTTGATACATTCGAGTTGATTTGAGTATTACACAGCTGTTCCTCCCCCTTGCTGGTCTGTTCTACAGTTGTGTATGGCCATGTAGCCAGGAATGGCATAGACATCTGTAATATCAGGCTTAAGGCAGGTTTCTGAGTGTGATGATTGATATATTGGAATGAAGGGAATTGAGTAATGCTGTGAGGTCGTCATAATGTTTGCTCAAGGATCTGACATTTTAGTTAAAGTTGGTTATGTTATTGTTTGCTCTGAGTAATGTCTTTGCTTGATCTGCTGTATAGTAATTACAGTTGCTGTTTGATTTGTGTAATTCATTTAGTAAAGTTAACATCAGGATCTATGCCTGTAGTCATAAGATGAGAGTGACTCTACAAACTAGAGTTTCTGAGTAAAATATTATAAAAGTAGAGCTCTGGCAAGTTTACAGGCCAACAGTACTAAGATCACATAAGTTTTTGAAAGGGTATTGAAATGTCAAATAATTTTTTTTATGGAAAAAGCATTACCTACAGTACAACCCAAGTCAACAAGAGTGGAGAGCAGAAGATCATGTTTGTCACAACAATTAAACCATTATGCCAATTTACAGACATTTAGAAAGAAAACTAAAACATAAATGTTGTCTTCATGAGCTTCACTAAGGTATTTAAAAAGTGCAATTATCATGGGGTAATAGTCCATAAAAAACAGTCAGTAGGTATAATAGAAAAAGTAAGAAAATGGAGATTCACTTTCGTCTGCCTCGGTGGGAGACAAGTGAGATATTGAAAAAAAAATATATATATATATATATATATATATAGAACAAATAGTACTGTAATAGTAAGCAAAGCAAAATCTAGCCTTAGCAAAGTAAGAAGTTTAGTACCACAATTCATGGTTATCACACATTTACTCCTCATCCTCATGGCAAACATAAATAGAAACACTAGTAATAGCTTCATAGTTATTCATATCATGAAAGTTGCCTTAGTAGAAGAAATACACAATTTGCAAGCAGATACCAACAGTCTTCCACTGGACAACAGAAAATAACACGATGTTCAAGTGGTGACAAGTTCCAACTGCTCAGATATGGAAAGAATGAAGGTCTCAAAATGAGCATCAGATAAAAAACACAGGTGGTCTATCTCACAGAACAAAATATACATGAAAAAGACTTGGGTACAATAATGGAAAATGCCTTGAAGGCCAGAAAAATGACAGGTTGCATAATGACACCCTTCAAAATAAGATAAATACCAGTGGTGACATTGTTCAGATATATTGTGCTCTCTCATTTAGAATATTACTCAACATTAACAGTGCCATTCAAGGCAGGAAACACATCAGAGTTGGGAAAGTTACTGAGACTGTTTACTGTCTGCATAGAACCAATATAACATTTTAACCTACTGGGAATGCCTCAAAGTATTGAGAATGTAGTCTCTGGAGCAAAGAGGAGTATGTATTACCTGATAATATATATATGGAAGATATTTAAGGGGGTCTAGTCCCAAATCACCTAGGTAGTAGGTAGGTAGACAGTAACCGCCCAGGGAGGTACTACCATTCTGCCATGTTAGTGTGAACAGAAACCTGTAATTGTTTTACATGATGGTAGGATTGCTGGTGTCTTCTTCTGTCTCATAAACACATGGGATAAAAAGTATATTTTGCTACTTCTACTTACACTTAGGTCACACTACATATGCATGTACACACATATATATACACACACGCACCAGTAAAGAGGCAGGGCCAGGAGCTTGGACTCGACCCCTGCAACCTCAACTAGGTGAGTACACCCATCTGGGTTTTCTTCTATTTTCTTAATAGTTCCCATTCATCATCTCCTCTTTTCTCCATGGGGAAGTGGAAAAGAATTCTTCCTCTGTAAGCCAGGTGTGTCGTAAGAGGCAACTGAAATGCCAGAAGCAAGGGGCTAGTAACCCTTTCTCATGTAAAAATTACTTAACTTTATGAAGAAAAGCTTTTGTCTTTCTTTTCGGGTCACCTTGCCTCAGTGGGATACGAATGTTGCATTAAAAAAAAAAATAGTCCCAAAACAATATAATGGGAGTAAGCATAAAATGGATCCAGTGACATCAGGGGTACAATGGGCACAATAAGACAGCACTTTGCTAACATCCATGATCTAAAACTATTATCTTTGGTACCAGTGGATATTAGATATACTGTACACTGTACAATATTACTGGAACAAGTGAAAAAGTTTTCAAGAAAAAATTGGATCACTATAAATAACAAAAAGGCACAATACCGTGACTGGAACAATACACAAATAACCCGCACATAAAAGAGAGAAGCTAACGACGACATTTCGGTCCGACTTGGACCATTGACAAAGTCACACTAACAGAGGAGGAGTGCAGTGCTTCCCTTCCTTTGTATTTGACTGGCTCGTCTTCCTTATTTCCCACTTCTTCCGCTACCACTACTACTACCTCTTCTTCTTCTACTACAACTACTGTTGAAATTAAGACACATGTGCGGCGTCTGGTTGTCTTTGTTGTGGACGTTTCGCCATCCAGTGGCTGGCTGGATGGCGAAGCGTCTACGATGGGGATGCCCGGGTGTTGTGGGTGTGTCTTAGTTTCATCCTGTCGGTATTATATACAATTCTTGTACTACTACTACTACTACTACTACTACTACTACTACTACTACCACCACCTCTTCCTGCCTATATATAGCCATCCTGCTCCTCCTCTGTTAGTGTGACTTTGTCAATGGTCCAAGTCGGACAGAAACGTCGTCGTTAGCTTCTCTCTTTTATGTGCGGGTTATTTGTGTATTGGATCACTATCTGTGCCAAGTGCCAGATCAACCAGGCTGTCATGGATGTGTGGGCCAGTAGACCACAAACAGAAACAAACTAGTTGGACAGGAAGTCAACAAAAAATAAAACAGTCTGACTCAGGCTGGGCTGTGAGGATAGATTATTATTATGGGGAAGTGTTAAACCCATCAGGGTTAAGCACAATTGGGTTCAGTCAAGGGAAAGGGAGAACAAGTCCATTTTCTTGGATGCAGAGCCCCCTCAACAGCATTAGGGCACCTCCCTCAAGGGGGAGTGCAATATCTTTCGAAACTGTTTGCAAGTACATGTATATCATATGTATGCTAAATTACAGTAAACCCTTGATTTAATGGAGTAATAGGGGATAGCAGATGGGTGGTAATGGTGATTATGGTGATTAGAGATAAAACTGTTTTGCTCTGATCTTAACAATGACAGACAATTTTGAAATATGGAATTTTATCCCATATCTCAGAAATTCATTAAATCAATGTCCGTTAAACTGAAGGTTCACTGCTTCTCTTAAAACAAATAATTTCACTTATTAGTCATTAACTCCATATCTGTAATAGTATTATGTAGATGTAAGCGCTTGTTTTAGTCTGTCGTAAATGCTTTGCAGAGCAGAGGGCTTTCCAAAAAAATCATTGTATTATATAAATATTTTTATTATTTATTATCACACTGGCCGATTCCCACCAAGGCAGGGTGGCCCAAAAAAGAAAAACTTTCACCATCATTCACTCCATCACTGTCTTGCCAGAAGGGTGCTTTACACTACAGTTTTTAAACTGCAACATTAACACCCCTCCTTCAGAGGGGTGTTAATGTAATTCTTCTCCATGGGGAAGTGGAACAGAATTCTTCCTCCGTAAGCCATGCGTGTCGTAAGAGGCGACTGAAATGCTGGGAGCAAGGGGCTAGTAACCCCCTTCTCCTGTATATGTTACTAACTTTAAAAGGAGAAACTTTTGTTTTTCCTTTTGGGCCACCCCGCCTCGGTGGGATACAGCTGATGCGTTGAAAGAAAGAAAAATATGTAATTCTCAAAACTGTAATGCTTTGTATTTTAAGAATTTTTTTTTTATTTGTATACTGAAGTAGTTGAATTATTGTACATATTTTAAACAGTTATGCATTACATTGCATATTTAAGGCAGCTATGTATGAAAAGGAAACAAACTGTTTACAAAATGTTTATAAACACAACAAATGCCTTAAAAAATTAAATTCTTTAAAAATATAGACATTTTACAGTACATCAATTAATAATTTAATAAACATAAGTATTTGTGTAACTGTTCCGTTATTAATATTAATGCCTTCTCAACTATATGTGATGAAACAGATACTCTGACTCTCACATGAAACTAAAATAAATTTGCTATTAAATTTGTTATTACACTGTAAAAAATGTAAAAGAAAATAAATAACCAACTTATATCGCTACTGTACATTAATTTTCTTAAGAGGTTCCAAGTCACATTTCCTGTAATCTTACAAAAAGCTACTTTCTTTATTTTTTTAGGATAAGTTTCATAAACAATAAAGCAAATTCAAAAGAAAAATCTGTACAGTTAACACAGAAGGTGCAAGAATGGGCTGAAGTGACTGGCTCTGACTCCATGTTAAGACCAAAAGTCATCATCTGGTGAGTCCCAACCAGCTTCTACCTTCTCACTGGTGTCAAACTCTACTTGCTTGTCATACTCATATCCAGGGTCTCCAGGTTTAAGCTGATTCTTCTCAAAGCTGCTACTCATCACCTGCAACATTTATTACTGTAGTAAATACATCATGTCATCAGTGATGTTAAGAATTACATATCATCAGTATTACTGATGCAAAATGCCACTTTCTTAATTGTTTAATGTAACTTATATCACGTAAAGAGATTAAATTAGTCAAACGAACGCAGTACTAAGAATTTATCTGTCATTATTCAGAGCATTTACAGAACGAGTTTTACATTTTATAGTTACTGAACATTAAAATAAAAACTTATGCAAAGCTTAATTTAGCATAAGATTTTCGAGAGATTCTTCTGTATACATCTTATTATCTAGTATAATAAAGAAAAGGAATTGAAGAAATTTAAGGAATATACAATACAATACCAAATTATGCAAAAATTAACTGCTCATTTTTTTGTTATTGGCCATTTACCACCAATGAAAACACATTCACCATTACTCGCTCTTCAAGTTGCCTCTCCAGAAGGGCACAGATGGTGACATTCATCACTAATCAGTGTTAGCACCACTAAACAACATCCAAATCTCTAGTTTCAGAGTGAAAGCACTATACATACCAACTTCCAAAACTTACAACCAGCTACCAGGTTTATCTTAGTCCCTTTTAACATATTATCATGCTCGCATTCAACAGCATGTCAAATTCCACACACTACTCACTCTGATTTAATGTGTAGATATGTTTGCAAGATGCTGAAACTCCAACCTCTCAGTACCTCTTTCATAAATACCTTCCAATCCTTCCTTGGAAGGTACACTTTCCATCCACCCCTAGTTTATTGACATCCTGGTCAACCAATGTCTCTCCATTTTCTCATGCTGTACATGACTAAATCTAAATAAAAATCACACAAAAAATATCAGACCTTTTTCTTCTTTGCAAGTTGCTCATCGTCCAACTTATTAAGGTCTTGGTTGGGGTCTACACAGTAGTCTTTGTTTATATTTGTTGCAGCTTCTTCTATAGTTCGTCCCTTCTGTACTTCCTGCAACATGCGCACCATTTTCTCCAATCTGACATCTGGAACCTGCAAAATCTTGCAGGTTTACTAAATAAGGTTATGTGTAAAGGGAAGCATTAATTGTTAAATTTATTTATTATATATTTTTACAGGTTCAAAAACAGTAAATACAGTGGAACCTCAAAAATCAAACTTAATCCATTCCAGGAGCTAGTTCTAAATTCGAAAAGTCTGAAATTCGAAGCAATATTTCCCATAAGAAATAATGTAAATACAATTAATCCATTCCAGAAACCCAAAAATATTCACACAAAAAATACATTTTAAAGAGATTAATTACAGTTTTACATACAACAAATACTGTAGTTTTTAATTATGTATTACCTGGAGTTTACCTGGAGAGAGTTCCAGGGGTCAACGCCCCTGCGGCCCGGTCTGTGACCAGGCCTCCTGGTGGATCAGAGCCTGATCAACCAGGCTGTTACTGCTGGCTGCACACAATCCAACGTACGAGCCACAGCCCGGCTGGTCAGGTACCGACTTTAGGTGCTTGTCCAGTGCCAGCTTGAAGACTGCCAGGGGTCTGTTGGTTTAAACCCCTTATGTATGCTGGGAGGCAGTTGAACAGTCTCGGGCCCCTGACACTTATTGTATGGTCTCTTAACGTGCTAGTGACACCCCTGCTTTTCATTGGGGGATGTTGCATTGTCTGCCAAGTCTTTTGCTTTCGTAGTGAGTGATTTTCGTGTGCAAGTTCGGTACTAGTCCCTCTAGGATTCTCCAGGTGTATATAATCATGTATCTCTCCCGCCTGCATTCCAGGGAATACAGGTTTAGGAACCTCAAACGCTCCCAGTAATTGAGGTGTTTTATCTCAGTTATGCGCGCCGTGAAGGTTCTCTGTACATTTTCTAGGTCAGCAATTTCACCTGCCTTGAAAGGTGGTTAGTGTGCAGCAATATTCCAGCCTAGATAGAACAAGTGACCTGAAGAGTGTCATCATGGGCTTGGCATCCCTAGTTTTGAAGGTTCTCATTATCCATCCTGTCATTTTTCTAGCAGATGCGATTGATACAATGTTATGGTCCTTGAAGGTGAGATCCTCCGACATGATCACTCCCAGGTCTTTGACGTTGGTGTTTCGCTCTATTTTGTGGCCAGAATTTGTTTTGTACTCTGATGAAGATTTAATTTCCTCGTGTTTACCATATCTGAGTAATTGGAATTTCTCATCGTTGAACTTCATATTGTTTTCTGCAGCCCACTGAAAGATTTGGTTGATGTACGCCTGGAGCCTTGCAGTGTCTGCAATGGAAGACACTGTCATGCAGCTTCGGGTGTCATCTGCAAAGGAAGACACGGTGCTGTGGCTGACATCCTTGTCTATGTCAGATATGGGGATGAGGAACAAAATGGGGGCGAGTACTGTGCTTGAGAAAAAACTTTTCCCGAGCTCCTCGGACTTTACTCTGTTGACTACTACTCTCGTTTCGTTAGTGAGGAAAATTATAGATCCCTCGCCAATTTTCCTGTTTTCCTTAGCACGCATTTTGTGCGCTATTTTTCGCCCCTGGTCACATTTCGAAGGCTTTTGGGAAATCTGTATTATATTCTCTGCATTCTTTTTTTCTTTAGTCATCTAGGACCCTTTTCGTAGTGATCCCAAAAGTTAGACAGACAGGAGGACGTTCTAAACCCTGTTTCCCGGGGGGGTGTAAATTTATGGGTTTTTTGAGTACCCGGAGTTTACCCGGGGAGAGTTCCGGGGGTAAATGCCCCCGCGGCCGGTCTGTGACCAGGCCCCTGGGGATCAGACCCTGATAAACCAGGCTGTTGCTGCGGCTGCAGCAAACCAACATATGAGCCACAGCCCCGCTGATAGGAACTGACTTGGTGTTGCCATGCCAGTTGAAACTCCTGGGGTCTGTTGGTATCCCCCTTATGTGTGCTGGGGGCATTTGAACAGTCTGGGCCCCTGACATTTATGTTTGGTTTTTAACGTGCTAGTGACACCCCTGCTTTTCAGGGGGGGGATGGGCATCTTGCCAGTTTTTTTGCTTTCGTAGTAGTGATTTTCGTATAAGAACCCCTACCAACCTTATGTTCCATAGGGGCCCAAGAAAAAGGAAAAATAAAGGTGCTGTTGTTGCAAAGGGAGTAAATAGCTGAAAAAAAAGGGGGCACCAGACTGGAAGGGGGTTGAAATTTATTTTTGGTGGGATAAATGAGAAACAATTAGCAGATACTCTTATGACTTCGATTATTTGTGAAAAGGCTAGGCAGTTGCATGAAGATTTGGTAAAGAAATTGCCTGAAAGTGTGGTGAAGTGAGTGAATTTTAAAGGGGCCAGCAAAGGCGGGTTTTGAGAGTTTTTAAAGAACGTACTGGCATACACGGTGGAAAGGCAGGGTGAGGCTGCCATTCAACCACAAGGCGGGTGAAAAATATGTGCAAGAATTCCAGGAGTACATAAGGCTGAAGGACTGAAAACCTGAACAAGTGTTCAATTGGGACAAAACAGGCCTCTTTTGGAAGAAAATGCCAAAGGACCTTCATTACACAAGAGGAAGAGGCAATGCCAGGACACAAGCCTATGAAAGACAGGCTGATGCTAATGTTCTGTGCTAATGCTAGTGGGGATTTCAAAGTGAAGCCATTACTAGTGTACCCTTCTGAAAATCCCAGAGTGTTCGGGGAAAAACATTTTATGAAGAGTAATTGTGTGTGTTTTGGAAATCTAATAGTAAGGCAGGGGTTTCACGAGGGAAATTTTCGTCGAGTGGTTCAATGAAGTGTTTGGCCCTAGTGTGAAGGAGTATCTCCTGGAAAAAAAAATTGGATCTCAAGTGCCTGCTGTAATGGACAATGGCACCATGCTCATCCTCCAAATTTTGGATGACCTAATTTTCGAGGAGTTTGGGTTCATCAAAGTAAAGTTCTTGCCCCCGAATACCACTCCTCTCCCCCAAACCCCATGGACCAGCGGGTTTATTGCAAACTTTAAAAAACTCTACACAAAAGCAATGTTCACGGGTTTGCTTGACTGTGACCACAGACACTCCCCTTGACCCTAAGGGAATTTTGGAGGGGAACACTTCAGCATCCCCCCAACTGCAAAAACCCTTATAGGTATGGCTTGGAGGGAGGGGACTACCAGGACTTTGAACTTTCCCTGGAGAAAATTGTGGCCAGATTGTGTCGACAAGAGGGATTTGGGATGCCCCTAATGAGCCTATGTCTGTTGTAAAATCAATTGTGGCATGGGAAGTTCCAGGGGGTTGGATGTGAGTTTGGAGGATGAGGAAGAATTGGTGGAAGACCACAATGAAGAGCTCACCATGAGGAGCTGCAAGAGCTTCAGCAGGAAGAGCAACAAAATCGCAGCTCAGAAGCTTGCTGCAGAGGAGGAGGAAGAGAGATGGAAGAAGGTGCCTTCTTCAGAAATTAAGAGATTTTTATTTGGGAAGATGGAAAGCTTTATGGAGAAACATCACACTAACAAGGTTTTTGCAAGCCAGGTTGGCAACATGTATAGTGACAAGTCTTGGGCCATTTTTGGGAAGTTTTTAAAGAGACGCCCGAAACAGAGCTCTCTCCACAGTTATTTGTGAGACAGGACTCCAGTGACCCCTTCAAGGTTTTGTCCTAGTGGCATTAAGAAACAGAGAAGAGAAGCAACCCAGAAAAGCAAATGGTACCCGAGGTGTTGATGGAAAGGGGAAATTCCTTCCAAACTATAAAAATCCACTCTCTCTCCTCCTCCAGTCTCCCATACACTAAGAAGAATCTCCAATAAAGGTAAGTGTTATGCTGTTAATGTTTTTATTCATCATTTCCCCTTGTATTTTTATGTACTACATGTATATTTCATGTTAAAAATTTTTTTGTTTTAATACTTCTGGGTGTCAGGAACGGATTAATTGTATTTACATTATTTCTTATGGGGAAAATTGATTTGTAAATCGTAAATTTCGTTTATAGTAACGGCTCCAGGAACGAATTAATTACGAAAAACGAGGGACCACTGTACTTCTGTATTATTTCCTTCTTCACATCTATGGTGTTTCTCACTTTCTTTACCACAGGGGTACCACTAGCAAGTTTCTTTGGGCCCATGGCAGCTTATTTCACAGTCCCACAAGCACTAAACACAACGAAATAATCGTAAAATGCGCGAATGAGAGCGCAGGTTAGCGTTCACTCAGGCATAAACAAAGCTAGACTGCTCACGGCGCCTGCGCGGGGACACGGACAGAGCGGGCGGCAGACAGGTCCCATACCCGGCAGTCCGAAAATAGGGGCGCGTTCGATAATAGGGACATAGTTTGTCCGAAAAAATGGTCCTATTTTCAAAACGTTCAATATGTGATACGTTCAATTTTTGAGGCTCCACTGAACAGGTATTGTCCTATAAAGGATTTTTAAAAGCTTACATGGCATTGTATAAGTAAGCTTTTGTCTGCAAGTAACTGCAGCAGAAACAAGTCTATAAGCATCTACGGAATGCAATGCAAAGGCATACCCAGGGTTTTGCTAAGGACCGTATGAGAGGTTTGACTAGTGGTTTCCACTTTGCCTATTGAAGAATAAGTTACAATATGTACTATGACTGGAAAAATGCACATCTATCCACCCTCCCAAAAAATTATGAGGAAATTTAAGTTTTTAATCCATCCTCATAATGGTCCATTTTGTGCCAAAATATCACATAAAGTTTCTTCTCCAAAATGTGGGTTAGTTTATATGCTTGTCAGGAATGTGTGTGTGAAGCACTTTGTTCTTTGAAAAGATTTAATGAACTAAATTGTGCTAATTTTGCAAGTTGCTTTACATATTATATTTCATATTTTTATTTTAATAAGAGATTTTTAGAAATGAGCAATATTATAGAGACATGAAAAATTAACTTGTTGCAATAAACCTATTTTAAAATATTATTCAACCAATATTTATTTAGTACACACCATATGTATTAATTCAAGAAAAATGCTATGTACTTGGAAAGAACAAGACTCAAAGTGAAGGTACAATTCAAGAACACATGTCTAGAACTTTTTCATGGCAATGTAATTTTTTTGCTAATATTAAAACTAATACTGCAACAAAATACTATGCCATACACAGAAGACCCAACTTTTTGTAAGTGATCCTTGTGTCTTTCCTTCAGCTCTCTCAAGACGGTATCCACTGAACCAAACTTGTTCAGAAATCTAATGGGCTATAACACGCTGTCGTTCTTTTCCCCGCAGCACCCTGATACACTAGTGTCAGGGCCGGTGGCTGAGATCGAAACCCCAGTTTCAGGGGAACCACCTGACTCTCCATTGTTAGGGCATCTGAAGTTACTGTAAGAAAGAATCATATATTAATTTCTTTTATTTCCAATGTATGTCTTGCTTATCCTTCAAATAGAACCTATAATACATCACTAATATGCTTCAGCTTATTAAAAAATATGGTCAGCTGAAATTTAATTCAAAAATTATTTTAATTTCTCTGTACTACCTGTCTACTGATCCCTTTTTTTAAAGCACATTAATAATAGACCAGAATAAAATAACAGTGAAATTTTAAGTCTACTAAAATAATAATAATAATAATAATAATAATAATTAATAATAATAATAATAATAAATAGTCACAAACAATGCATTAATGAAAGGTTAGGTTAGCTTTTGACCATGATAAGAGATGTACCGTATTTTCCAGCATATAAGATGATGTTTCTAAGCAGCTGTAGTGTAACATTAGCAAACAAATGGTAAAGTGTAACCCATAGCTTGACCCTGACCACGGTGCCCCGTGGCCTGGTGGCTAGAGCTCTTGCTTCACACGGCGATGGTCTGGGGTCTATTCCCAGCGAAGTTAGAAACATTGGTTGTGTTTCCTTTCACCGGTTGTCTATGTTTCCCATCAGTAAGATGGGTACCTGGGTGTTAGTCGACTGGTGTGGGTCGCATCCTGGGACAAAACTGACCTAATTTGCCCGAAATGCTCTGCATAAACAAACGGCTTTCTATATAATAGTAATTATGTCAATGATGTCAGCTAGAACTGTATACCTTGTACATGTACTTGTAGTAAATAAAGATATTACAAATGTATTATTATTATTATTATTATTAAGCAAAAAGGAATTACTGATAAGGCTCAATCACATAATGCAGTCTATGTGAACAAAACCATGCATACATTCATGACCATTAAAAATTATTATTATTACATTCTAAACTAAGAGCTAAACCCACAAGTCACAGCAGCGTAAATATAAACTCATCACATTTCGGGTAGTATAATGTCTTTATTTTTCCAAAGTTGCAGCGTGGAAGGAAAATAACTAATACTGTGGAGCCTCAATGATAATACCAAGAGCCAGTGAATGAAAAAAAAAATTAAAATGATAACAGGGGAATTGTGCTGTATTATTATTAAGAGTTTTGAGGGCCACCAAAACCTCGGCATTATTGCGCCCAGTTACCGTGAGTGCTGGAAAAAAAATACGTATACATGTATATATATATATATGCAAAAATTTGAGATGAAAATGAAAAGGAAACAAAGTTGCCTCATAAATAAAATCGAAATAGGAGCACTATATTCCTAATTAGGTTAGTTTAATCCTCCCCCAACCTTGTTTAAACCTTAACGAAGTCAGATACACAGGCATTATCTTCTGCCTGAGTCAACAACAACAGATTTTATAACTGAATATGAAAATCGTACAAAATCCCGACATGTTGATAGTACGACGTTTCGCCTACACAGTAGGCTTCTTCAGTCGGGTACAGAGGAATTTACAGAAGATGTAGAGGTGTGAAGACGATGTAATCAGTCCATCACCCTTAAAGACGTAGTTCTAAGGTGGTCAGTCCCTCAGCCTGGAGAAGTTTTGTTCCATAATCTAGAACAAGATTATAGAGGCGGATATAAAATCCCGACAGGATAGATAGACAGATTCAAAATAATGCCAACCTTTATGGCAACTTTTCGCCCACACAGTGGGCTTTATCAAGTAACAAACATATCTGATCTACTTGTGACCCCCGTGGCCTGGCTGGCATAGCTCTCCTTCACACACGGAGGGCCCGGGTTCGATTCCCGGAGGGGTAGAAGCATTTTGACGCGTTTCCTTATACGTGTTGTCCTGTTCAACTAGCAGCAAAGGGGTATCGGGTTTTTTGTCAACTGGGGGGGGGTCGCATCCGGGGGGGAAAAGATCGGGCCCAAAAATGGAAATAAGTTAGACGGTTCCTCGATGCCCGCATTTAACTTTCTTGGGTTTTTCCTGGGGGGGGCAAACCTTTCCGGGTTAAAAATCCAAGAAAAATTTATCTTTTTCTTGTGGTTTGAAGGCCCACTGTGGGGGTGAAAGGGCTGTCAATAAAGGATTTTATTATTTTTGCTTTGGGGAAACTAGGGGTTTTCCCCTAATCCACAACTAAATACCCCCATCTCTGTACAAAAAAGTTTTTTCAGGTACACATAAATACAGTTAAAAAAATTTAAATCTTTACTAGCAGATTGTGTAGTACCTGGGGTAACCCTCAAAAAAAAAAAAAAGGCGACTTATTTCCATTGAGCTCCTTGAAATATTGTACCCGTTAAAAAAAAATTATTATTTTTTTAATTTTTAATTATTTTTAAACATATGGACCATTTAAAACAGGGGAAAAAAATATAAATTATTTTAATATCTTTAATCCGGGAAACCACTAAAAATTGAATCTTTTCCCCCCCCAAGCCAATATGCTATTTCTATTTTTTAAGTATTGTAAAAGCTTTTGTTTATATACCCAAATGCCCAAGCATTTGTGGTTTTCTTTGAAAAATAAAATATTTTAAAAAAAACGTAAATCAACATTGTACATTATGAAACGGTGCCCCGGGGCCCTGGGGGCTAAAGCTCTCGTTTCCCCCATACAGTGAGTGCCGTTCGATTCCCAGCGGGGGAAAGAAACATTGGTTCTTTGTTTCTTTACACGGGTTGGGGATGAGGGGTACCTGGGTTTAGTCGACTGGGCGGGTCGAAATCCGGGGAAAAAAACTGACGAATTTGCCGAAATCCTCTGCAGGGAAAAGGGGGCCTTTCTATTTGTAGTATGTGAAAATTTTTGTCAGCTAAGCCTGTATACCTTTCATGTACGAAAAAAAATAAAGATATGATTATTTTTTATTAAATAAAAATTGAATTAAAATTTTAAATTTTTGTTACCCCAAAAAATAAAAGTTAACAACGGGGTGGGAGTTTTGGCCTGGGGGAAGGGGTGATGAAATGGTGATAGTGGTGTAGGGCCCCACTCCCCTTCCCGGGGTTAGGGGCATTTCACTGCCAACAAAAACCCCCGCCCTCACCAGCCCATGAGGGGGCCTCATTTGTGGAGTTTATACCCACTAAGTAAATTTATTTAGGTACAGGTACACATGAGAAAAATTTAATCATACATAGAAAACATAATGCAAAAAGGGAATACGGTAAATATTGATATCACAATAAAAAAAATGGAAATAAGTCATTTTTACGTTTTTTTTTTTGGGGGGGGGGGTACCCCTACCCAAATTTTCCCCTATGTATATAATTGTATTATTTGTACGGTAAGTTTATTCAGGCGGAAACACAATAAAAAATAGTTTTTTTAAATTTATCATAATAGCACCACAGGGTGAAAAATTCCCAAAGATAGCTCAAATAAGTCAAATGACTTTTTTTCCACTTTAATATCTTTTTTAAAACCTTTGGAAAGTTAAAACGGCTAAATAATAAATTTATGGAGAGGCAATTACAATAAACTCACTTAAAAAGAATGTAAATTTTCCAAACTTTTTCTTTCCTTTGTAATGTGAAAAATCGCGGTTTTTGGGAAAATTTTCACTTTTTTTTTCAGTGTTTTTTTTTCCCCATAGTAAACAGGGTTTAACAAAAAAATTTTTCTTTATGTGTAAATTATTTGGGAAAACCCCAAGGGAAAACGGTAAAAATGATGGTTATCCTGGTTTTTTACACATATTTTTGCTATACGTGATGATTATGTTACCTGTACCAAATAAACAAACGGGTGAAGGGCTTTTAAAACTGGGGGAATTAATTTCCCTTTCCCCCCTCGGATGTTTCCGGGGAAAGGGGGGAGGGCACGTATTTTTTTGATCCGAGTTATTAAAACCCAAAATTCCCCTCGCATTGTTCAGGTGCTTCCCTAAGAATTAACAATACAGGCAGGGGCCCGGAAGTTTTATTTTTCCCTTCAGGTTTACTTTAAGGGTTCTGTTCAGGTTTACACCCTTGCGCTGAAAATTTGGTTCCTTCGGGAAAACTGTAGTTGCTAATGGTTTTCTATTTAGGATACATGCATTGCTGAAGGTTCTTCTATTTAGGATACATGCAGTGTGTGAGGGTTTTTTCTATTCGGATACATGCAATGTGCTAAAAGGTTCTTCTTTTTCAGGATACTTTCAGTGTGCGGGAGGGGGTTCTTCTTTTTTTGGGATACATGCAGGTGCTGAGATTTCTTCTATTTAGGATACATGCAGTGTGCTGGATTTTCTTCTATTTAGGATACAGGGGCAGGTTGCTGAGTTTTTCTTCTTTTCAGGATAAACCCAAAAATGCGCTAGAGATTGTTCCTTTCAGGATAATGAAGTTTTTGCAAAAAGGTTTTTCTTTTTGGGATACTTTGCATTGCTGAAGGGCCCTTTTCTTTTCGGATACAGGGGCAGTGTGTAAGGGGGTTCTTCTATTCAGGATCATCCCAGTGTGCTGGGGGTTTTCTTCTATTTAGGATACATCAGTGTGCTAAAGGGGTTTTCTTCTGTTTAGGATACATGCAGTGTGTTTAGAGGTTCTTCTTTTTGGATACAGGCAGGGGGCTGAGGGTTCTTCTTTTTAGGATACATGCAGTGTGCTAAAGGGGTTTCCTTCTTTTTAGGTACATGCAGTGTGTGAGAGGTTTTTTTTGTTGGGAAACATGCGTGTGCTAGGGGTTTTTCTATTTGGGATACAGCAGGGGTTTTGAGAGTTTCTATTTTGGGGGAAAGGGGGCCGTGTGCTGAGGGGTTTTTCAAATTTAGGATACATCAGTGTGCTGAGAGTTCTTCTATTTAGGATACATGCATTGTGCGGGGGTTTCCCCCTTTCATTCAGGATACATCAGGGGCTAAGGGTTTTCTATTCAGGATACAGGCAGTGTGCTGAGAGGTTTTTTCTATTTAATACATGCAGTGTGTGAAGGTTCTTCTTTTTAAATTTTCATGCAGTGTGGAGGGTTTTTCAAATTTAGGATACTTTCTTGTGCTGAGGGGTTCTTATTTAGGATACTTTGCAGTTTTGTGAGAGTTCTTTTCTTCAGTTACGTGCAGTTTAAAAACGGAAAGAGAAAAAAAACAAAAAAACTGGGGGGTTTTTGGGGGTGGGGGGGTGTCTTTTGGAGGTGTTTTTTACATGGGGTGCTAAACGACGGCCGCGTACCAAACCCTTATTTTATGCACCACCCTGAAAAAGAATTTTTTTACGCCTCCCCCCGGGTTTTCCCTTCATGGTCTCCGCCAAAGAACGGGGTCCCCGGGCTAAAAGGGGGAAGGATGGTGAGGGCAGGGTGGTGTTTTTTTTTTTTTTTTTTACTGTAAAAGGGTTTTTTCAGTCCGGGCTCTATTCTGTTTATTTTTCTGTTGGGGGGCCCGGTTTAAAAAAAATTTTAGGGGTTTTTTTTACTCCAAAAAACTTTAGGTGGAAGGAACGCTGAAGAGGCCTACGGGCCCAAGGCTAGGCGGGTCTAATTTTGACATTCACATCCATTTCATGAAACCCGGGCCCGTGGTTTGGGTTGGGCAAGCACTCCCCCTCACACTGAGTATCCGGGTTTGATCTCGGGAAACCGGGGAAAAAAGAGGGCCCAAATTTTTCCCAAATATCTATGCCCCTGTTCACCTAGCAGTAAGTAGGTCCCCTGGGTGTTAGTAAATTTGGGTGGGGGGGCTTTCCCCTGGGGGATGAGATTCGGGACCCTTTAAGGGGAAAATTGATAAACAGCCCCCAATGACAAAAAGACTTTCTTTTTGGGGGTTACCCGGGGTAAAAACCCCTTTCGGGGTTTAAAAACCCAAAATAAACCCTGAAAAAAGATATTAAAAAGTTCTTGCTTCAGTACATCCCCGGGCGTTTTTTCCCACTAAATCTAAAAACCTTTTCTCTTGGTAAAACCCATTTGTTTCCCCCTTTTAAACCCTTTCAAAACCCAAAATTTTTCTCCATTTTAATCCTTTTGCTTTGATTCTGTCAGGGTTTAAGCATTTTTCAACGCATTTTTTTTAAGCCCCTTTTTTTTTCCCTTTTACCTTTGAACACTTCATTTTTTAAATCTCCCAAAATTCTTAAATCTTTCCAGGAGGCAAGTTCAATGCCTTCCCCCCCCCCAATCTTTTAATAAAAAGTTTTAATGTAGGGATAAAACCTCGTCTTCATCCTCATCATTTTCAATAAATTTCCATCTTGTAATATGGAGACCAAAACCCAAACAACAAATCTAAGAGGCATTCCCAAAAATAGATTTAAGCATAATTTTAAAGATGAGTTTTTTTTAAATTGTCCTTGATATGAACCCTAGAATTTTTTAGTTTTATTTTTTGGAGTGTCCCGGGAGAGGGTTTCGGGGGTCAACGCCCCCGGGGCCGGGGTTTGAGCCCACCGGGGTGGATAAAAGGTCGGATCAACCGGGGTGTTACTGCTGGCCGCACAAAAAACTGATTACAAACCACAGCCCAGTTTGGCGGGTACTGATTTTTAGGTGCCTTTCTCCAGTCCCTTCTTTAAGACAGCCCGGGGGTTTATTTGTAATTTTCCCAAGTTTTCTGGGGGGCGTTAAACATTCTTCCCCCCCCTGACCCCCTTACTGTTTTGCCCTCTCAGTGTACTGTGGAAACCCCCTGTTTTTTTGGGGGAAATTTTGCATCCCCTCCCGAGTTTTTTTGCTTTATAGGGAGTGATTTTCCCGTGCAAGTTTGGGTTACAAATTTCCCCTATGGATTTTCCAAGTGTATATTATCATGTATCTTCGCCTCAAACATTTTTTGCCCTTTGGGGGGGGTTTTCTTGGCTTTAAATTTCTGTTTGCCAGTTTAAATTTTTTTTTTTTTTTTCAGCTACCTTTATAAAAGGGGCATTATTTTTAAAGGTCCATATTTTGGTTTCATTTCCTAGGAGAAAAATTTCAAAACTTGTTTTTCATTGAAATGCATTTTTCTTCTTCTACTACCACACCCTCAACCTCTCCCCGGTCATCTTTTTTAACTTTTTAGTGTTCTCAGAACTTATTTGATGGTCTGGTTTTAGGTAATCGGGAAAAGTTGTTCATGTTGAAATTTTTTTCCCCATCCATATTAAATTTTTGAGATTTTGGGAAAAACAGGATTTCCTTTTAAAACTGACCCCTGTGGCACCCACTTATAACTAGTCACCATTTTAAAAGGAAGCTTCAAATACTTTTTTTTTTAGAGTAAAATCATGAAAAACTAAATAACAGCCTCTCCTCACTTAAGATAGTTCCGTTTCCCAAGACCAAAGTCGGTTTAAAAAATTTGTCGCTAAGTGAAGACTTCCCATAAATGGTATGGGTTTGTGTCAACCATCTTTGATATTGTTTTAATGTACCTTTGCACAAATTTATAAAAAATTTTGGGAAAATTTTTTAAATGTTTATACAGTGGGGGTACTGTATATTGAATTTAAAAAGAATAGAGGAAATCACTCAAATATACATTATTTGGTAGGGATGTTGGGCAAGAGCCCCAGTAAAAGGGCTGAGGGCAATTGGGAAAAAGAGTACGTTTGGGTAAGTGAAAGGGGAGGCTGTGT
Source organism: Cherax quadricarinatus (assembly GCF_026875155.1). Taxonomy (NCBI): domain Eukaryota; kingdom Metazoa; phylum Arthropoda; class Malacostraca; order Decapoda; family Parastacidae; genus Cherax; species Cherax quadricarinatus. The sequence continues at coordinate 6,296 of NW_026484737.1, read as the reverse complement.
TTTAACAGGTTATGTTTTTAAAAGTAGCACCGCTCCCCGATTGGGTTTCAGCCATTGGGGTTTGGGAAAAAAAAAGAAAAGTGTTTAAATTTGGGTTTTTTTTTAGATTTTAAATTTTTTTTGTGCAAAGGTTAAAAGGGGTTTTTTAAAAAAAAAAATCTCACAAAACCCCCCTAACCCAAACCCAAAAAAAAACTAATGTAACTTTAATTTTTGTGGGCCCCCCCTTAACGATCACCCCAAAGGGGGACCAAATTTTGTAAGTGGATTTTTGTAATGCTTTGTACGTGTATGTTTGGGGGGCCCGAAATGGGGTAAACTACTTCACAATATTCCATATGGGGGAAAAAATTCGGTCAGTAAGGGGACCTGAACATAAATTTTGGAATGAAAAAAAAATCGTAAACCGGGGGGCCCAGTACTACATTTGGGAACCCCCGGGTTTTTGGGCCCTAAAACCATTCCAAAGCCGGCCCAAATCCAAAAAGGCCAAAACCCCAACAAAAATTTTCCCATAAGAAATAAATAAAAAACCCTTTTAAACCGTTCCAGACAAAACCCCAAAAAAAACCATTAACAAAAAAAAACATTTTTTAAAGTTTTAAATATAAAATTTTACATCACAGAACCAATGGGGCCCCAAATTTAAAAAAACCAATGAAAAAGGTAAAGAAATATTTTTAATTTATTATTTCATACTTTATTGAAACTTGTTGGGGTATGGGAAAACAGGGGGGGAAGGTTATCTCCACCACCAAACCCCTCCCCCCCCCAACCCCCATCACCAACCCCCCTTACCACCATCACTACCACCCTCTACCCCCATCCCCAACCCCCCCTTACCCCCATAAATACCTTCCCCCGACCCCCAACACTAACCCCCCCCAAACCCTTTTTCCTTAATCACTTTAAAAAAGGCACATTCCTCTCTCTTCCTCCTTTCCCCCCTTGAAGCAATTTCCCACTTGGGGCCCTTTTCGTTTGCAGATGAAGGTTCCCTTTCAAACTTTTTTTAATGGTTATCTCTTCCCCGGGTCCCCCCACCAACCTTCCAAAATCCCGGGGGGCCCCTCCATCCAACCCCATGGGCTTCCCCCAAAACCCAAATAATTCTATAACGGTGTGTTTTCACTTTCCTTACCAAAAGGGGGGCGGTAAAAGGGCTTTCTTTGGGCCCTGGGGGCTTATTTTTGCAGTCACAATCAATAAAAAAAGCCCAAAAAAATTTTTAAAAAAGTTTTTAGGGGAAGGGGCACTCCAACTGTGGAAAAGGGACTGAAAGGAAAACCCACGTGGGTTTTGGGCGCTTCCAGTACGGCCCCATTTCCGAAACACCGGCTGAAATCCGGGGAAAAATTTTTGGCCCAAAAAACCGGGTTTTATTTGGCGATATTTCCGCAGCGCCAAAACCGGGGGTTTCCCGTATGATTAACTCAAAAATGGTTTTGTGACCAAAAAAAAATCTACTATTTTCACTTCTCCCCAAAAAGCAAATTTCCACAGATTTCTTTCCCATGGTGTACCAAAAAAAAAGTTGTAGGGAAGTATTTTAAAAATTTTTAAAAAAATGCCCAATTTTGAAAAAATAGTAGTAGTAGTATTGTGGATTTTTTTTGTGTTTTATAGGGGTAAAGTTTATGGGGCAAATTTTAAAAAAAAAAAAATAATTTGGTTTACCTTAAACCCCCAAAAAAACTCTACGGTTTTTCAGATTTTTTTCCCCAACAGGGTTTAAAACCCTACCCGGGCCCGGGGTTTAACCCGGCCGGGGTTTTTGGTGTTTTCAAAACGGGGTATTTTTTTGGGTTTCGGAGGGCCTTTAGGGTTCTTTTAAACCCCCGTGGGTTTTAAATTTTAGGGCTTTTTAAAAAAGAAAAAAAAAGGGTTTACCGGAAAAAAGGACCAAAAAACTCGCCCTGGGGAAAGGGGAAAACGGCCCTGATTACATTTTTTTGCAGTTTTTTGGGGGCCCTTCACCCAAATCACAAAGTGACGTTAATGGCACAAGTCAAACCCAAACTCATCATCAACCATACCATGGGTTTGGGGAAAATTTGGGATCAGAGAGCCCTAAACTCCATACTAACCCCCATTAGCCCCTGGGGCCCCGCTACCACAATAAGCTGGCCCCGTTTCTAACACCCTCGGTCTGGAGTTTTATGACCTGATCGCGGGTTTTAATTTCCCCCGTGGTATGGGTTTTTTTGCAAACAGTCATTTTAATTTCGTGAATAGTCCCCCCCAAAACCCTTTTCTCTGCTATGTCGGGGGATTTGTTATTCATAATATAAATTAAGCCCCCCTTTTGCAATGTAAGTAAGTAAGTTTATTTAGGGATACACAAAAACAAATTACATAGATTATCATACATAGCAGCATATTTAGATACCTATGATAACCCAAAAAAAAACAGTTTAAAAGGGCTTTTTCCATTGGGTCCTTTTTCCTTATTATTATAATATAAAGGGTTTTAAAAACTTATTATTAAATTTTATAATTTAAGAAAAACAAAACTTAAATCAACTAAAAAGGGGTATCCCCTACAGGGGTCATTAAGAAATTCTACAATGGAGGGTCTTTTCTAGGAAAAAAGGTAAAATTTCACTGGTTTTTCCCAAAAAATAAAAAAAAACATTCCCCCCCCTTTTCTGTAAACTACATTTAAAGGGCACCCTTTGGGACTCTTCTTGAAAAATGGGTTTAAACTATGACTGGGTTTTACTTTGGGGGACAGCTGGTTCCATTCCTTTTTTGCTCTTAAAAAATAAGAGGGGGTTTGGGAAACCCGGCCCTTTTACTGTGGGGCAAAATTTTGCTGCCCCCCCCCCCCCTAGTTTCAGATTTCCCTTTGGTTTCCCCCCCCTTACAAAATTTGGGAGCAAGATATTTGGACACTTTTGTTACAATTTTTTTTAAACATGATTTTCTTCAGTTGTTTTTTCTGTCTTCAACAAATTTAACCCTATCCCAAATGCTGTAATTTATTCTGGCCACCAAAGCTCTCTTGGACCCCGGGCCCGGATGTATTTACTATTTTGTTCTGGGGGATTTGGGAGTCTATCTTTCAGTTTTTTTTTTGGGCCAAAGGGGGTCCAGAAACAAGTGTAATCCAAAAGACATTGTATAAAGGGGCTAGAATAGGGTCCCCGCAAGCCTCAGTAGGGAGGGCACTGGCTTGTCTATAAGGGAAATTCGTCCCCGGCATTTGCTTTTTTTTACTTTCCCTGTTTCCTATCAAAAAACCCCGACATGCAGGGGGGCAAAAGGGTTCCCCGATATTTTACAGGGAAAACTGAAGTGATGGACTCCCATTACACTGGCATTAAAAAATTTTTTAAACCCTTTTAAATTTATTTGGTTTTGGGCCAAAGAATGGCTTTAGTTTTCCGAGGTGTAATGTTTTGTTTTTTTGTCTACTAACCCCTTTTTGCAGGGGACTCCAGTTTTCCCCTTTAAAAGATTAGCTATACTTGTGGGGCTTTACCTGACATAACAGAGCACTGCATTTCATCTAAAATTTCACTTGACCTTAGGCATGTCGTTAAAATAGAAGGAAATAAGGGGCCCAGAATACAGCGGAACCTCTACTTTTGAGTGCACCATGTGCTAGTTTTTAAATAAGAGCAGTCGATGGGTATTTTTTTGCTTCAATGTGAGCAAAAACCAAAGAGGAACCTCAAGGAGGGCCTTGCGCTGGGGAGGGCTCTTGCCTTGATCTAGGGGAATTAAACCCTTTTTTTTGGACTATCTTTTTAAACTTGGCAATAATGATGGAAAGATCTTCTTAACGTAAAAATAATAATAAAATAATCTTTGTATAAATAAATGATAAAAATAATATAAATAATATAACAATGAAAATAAAAGAATATATAGTAAAAAAAGTGATTTAATAAAATGTTTATAAAAATAATAGACGACTTCAAAAGGCCGTACTAGTGGCCATTTACCCAAAACAAAAGGGACGGGGGGCCCACCCCCCACCTTTTAAACAAATGCTTTTTATGATTCGGGGTTTAATTCGGGTTTTTTTTTTTATAAGTTTTTTTTTTTGATGTGTGGAAAAATGTGGTTTTTTTGGGAAATTTCAAGGGTTTTTTTCCGTTCCAAAAAAATTTTGGGCTGCCCCCTGCAATATATACTAATCACATATTTATTTTTTTTTGGTATATATCGGTTTCTGTTTTTTTATTTTGTTGTTACCATGTTAGAGAACTTGAAGATAAATAACTGTAAGTTATATTAGAAAAAATTATTGTAGTGAGATTCCACTGGAACTTTAAAATTGCTTTTCAATTTTTTTAAATGAGGAAATTGACTCTGCAAACGAGCAAATCCGTTACGGCAAGGCAAAAACGGATTAAACTCGCAAGAAAGGGGTTTTCCACGTATACCTTGGGAACTCCCATGCTGTTGGCGGGGGTTCTGATTTGTTTTTTTGATTTTGAAAATTTGTCCCTTTGAAAGGTAGGACTTCAACCATCAACAAACCATACCGATAGCAAAGTTTCTTACAAAATATATTGGGGTTTGCAGATCGAAGGCCTTTTGCAGGTCAAAGGGTTACCAACCTATGGGGTTTTCCCCTTTGGGCATTTCGTTCTCAAGTAACCCATCAGTTCTTAAGGAGGTTTGGTTGATAAGTTTTCAAGCCTATTGAGAGCTATGGAAAAAGTTTTGCTTTAAGGTACTTACTACTTGACATAAAATGCCCTTCTAGAATTTTGGATTTTATACTGAGAATACCAACAGGCCTATAAGTTGTTTTCATCAGACCAAACTATTTTTCTTAAAGATAGGAGTAATTGGCTCTTTGAACCCCTCCGGTACAGTATTATGTGAGGGGAAAATTTATTATGTGAGCAACGGGATTGACAGTTCAGAAGACCGGGCCAGTGCTTTTTATTTGGTTTAAACTGCTTATTCTTTTTGATAAAGTCAAGAGATACACTTACTAGTTAAAACCCCCAAGATCATTGTGAACAAATTTGGTGGAAAAGTACACAAACCTAAAAAAATTTTCTTAATTTTTATTTTTAATAGCACACATTTCCAAAAGTACCCTTTTCAATTTTTAAATTTTTATTTTGGGAGGGGAAATTGGAGCACAGTTTATTTCTGCTTTTCAAGGCTACTGCAATCAATTCACTTTGATTCATTCCTACACTATACTATCCCCTCTACAGGTTTTTAAAGGGGAAAAACCTAATATTGCAATTAATCTGTCCTCCTTTTTTTTTTTTTTTCTACATGAAAATGAAAAACGTACGTATAAAATTTTTTAACCTTTATGCTGTAAAGGCTCTTTATGCAAGGTATTGGAATTACTTTTCTTACATTAATTGCTTTTTTCTCCAGGACGGGAAGACCCCTAGGGGTTTTGCTTCCCCATTTCTACCAGTATAATACAATAAAACCTTTCAGTATAAATGAATTGTCTCCTATGTACTTATCAAGAAAAAGGGGCAAATGGGAAAAAGTGTTGTATTTTAAGCTTTACAAAGCACCAAATTCCTTAACCAATGTTGCACATGTTTTAATAACTTATATACAGGGACCCCCTTAACAAAATTTTTTTCATTCCGAAATTTCAGGGGCCAGTACGACCAATTTGTTCCCCTAAGGAATATTGTGAATAATTAGTCCATTTTACCCCCCCAAACATCACGTACAAACGCACTTCATAAAACACTTAAATAATTGGGGCATTTGGGGGGTATCGTTAAGCGGGGGGCCCCTGTATATTAATTTAAAAAAAAACCAACAAAACTTTAAATCATACGTACTGTATTGTATTACAAAAAATTTTTTTACCAAATTGGTTTTCTGTATATAATTAATAAAGTTTTTTTTAATTTTTTCTATATTTTTACCAGCCTGAAATTTTTTGTGTACTGTGCCCATTACATTAAAATTTAGAAAGGGTATTGGTACTGTAGAAATTAGTGGTTTGTTGCTGATCTGGGTTTACCGGGGAAAAGTTCCGGGGTAACCCCCGCGGCCCGGCTGTGACCCGGCCCCCTGGGGATCGAGCCTGATCAACCAAGGGTGTTACGCTCCCCTTATATATTTTTCTGCAAAAACTAGCCCCCATGGGATGGGAAATTTTTTAGTCAAGATCTTTTTTCACTTTCCCGGGAACAGGGGCAATGCAGTGTTCAAGGGTAAACAGATAAGGGGAAAAAAATTTTTGAGGCCCCTTTCACGATTGCATGAGAGTGCAAAACACTTGACTAAGTTTTCCCTCCCCACTGGCTTTTTCTGCATTTTTAGGATCGCCTGTTTGCGATTGTTTT